>JAQFZH010004323.1:0-12151 GCA_034695485.1 Entomobrya nivalis
CAACAAGCCTAGGGTAAAAAATTTGAAATCGGAAATGGTCCTCCGATCCATAATGTGGTTCTCTGCGTAAGCTCTCACATGCGTTCGCATAAAAATCTTTGTTCGCATAATAGTGGTCTATGCATTTGTTTATTTATACTTTCACCTTAATAATAAAGGTGGACGTGCATGTGTCCATTCTCTTGTTATTATTGATTGTTCTCACATTTTAAAATGATTGAGACAGACAATAAAACAAAATAATTACGCTCATTATATTTATTACCCATGGTCAAAACTACGGTTATTTAACGCACGTGTCACCACTTAGTATATTGCTTCCATTCACCCAACAATTTACTACCAAGCTCTTCATATATTTTCGAATATATGCTACAAAATTCAAAGTTTGAATGCAAACCGCAATTTTTACAATGGCAAAACTAAAAAAGAACATCGTATTTTTGTTACTGCTGAAACAAACCTGTATACAGTTGGTGTGGTCTATCCCAAAATTTCCTTACGAGTTTAACAGTAACACGACATTTCATTTAACAGAAAGTGTTGCAAGTCTCTTGCAGCAGTTGGATCAGTGCTATCTGAAGATATATCTAGACCCCCGAAGCAATTTCAAAGAATACAATACTTTGTATAATATTTTCAACTACTTTCACCAAAAAACTGTTGCATATTCTATTCATAAAAATGATCGTTCAGCAGATAAATCTTGGAATAACGTAAAAAGCAATATAATTCAAAAGGCTGCTTGTTATGCACACATTTTCATCGTAGGACTAAGTTGGTTTCCAAGAACTCGCTCTCTTGTGTCCTTGTTATCTCAAGAAAGTTGGCCTGTGAGCCCAGACTATGTGATTTTATTTGCTGAGAAACACGCCGCCAATTCCAAGATTAGGATTCTCTCCCAGGCAGTTGAGAGGTCCCATTTTATCGGGTTTTGCTATGCAATTTTAGACATGACTGAAGTTTTTCGAATAAACATAGCCTTAAAGACAAATTATTTGGTTTCGCAAGTGGAAAATTTATCAGAGGAAACCACGAAATACTTTCAAAATCTAAACATGAATCAAAACTCCATATCTAGTGGATTATCACATTGGGAACTCGGACCATTGACGACATGCGACTACAGTACTAAATATGGGATTCATTCCAGATCACCAACAGTCGAAGAGTGTATCTTCAATGAGCTTGGCAAGAGTTTCAATTTTTCATATCGTATTCCAAGAAGGCGTAATTATGCTAGAGTTATACGAAGGCGTACAATGTCAATGGAGTATTTAAATGGGGAAATAAAAAGAGACAGACGATATGTTATAGAGCTAGGATTCGTATACGATCAATGGGGATATTTGGTATCAAAGGAAAGATTACAAAATTACGATACAGCTTTAGTTGGACCTTTTGATACTTTAACTTGGATTGGCATACTACTTTCTCTTTTCGGTTCATCAATTGCATTCCTTGTTATATTAATATACAGTAGCATTCATGCTTTCACCAAACTGGAAAAATTCTTCCGAATATTAATATACTTTTTTGGGTCGCTATTAGACCAAAGCGTTTCTACCTTAGTAACTCAGCTACCTGTTTTAGGACATGCTACAAAGTCTTTAACAAAATTATTGTGGTTGTCCTGGTGCTTCTCTGCATTTCTACTTGGTCAAATTTACAAAGGAGAGATGTTTAGTTTTTTAACCAAGTCACCAGAACCCGACTATCCCACAACGTTAGAAAATCTTGCGCAAAGTGATATGCTCGTGTATTCCTACACTGGATCTAATTATAAGGGTAATACAATCGCAACATTTGCATCTTACATTCATGAAGTAATGGAAGCTCCAAATGCTACTTATCCAGATTACTATAATAAATTTAAGGACTCCTTAAAATACATGCATGAATGGCTAAATGGAATGAGAGATTTAACGAGAAATATGTATCTTCAAGAAAACGAACAACTCATCGACAAAAATAAAACGAAGGTAAACTTTGGGGACAAAGTTTCTCAACATTTTGCGTCGTTTGATTATCTGAAGCATATGTTCATGCACAAGCAGTTACTCAAGCTTTATTTTCCAAATAAGTGGACGTCACCAGTAGTACCTGTTTTTGGGTTTATGTCGACAATGCCTTGGACTGTTGACAAAAACTTCTTTTATCCAATATTTAAAAGAGGGCTTGGTCAAATTTTTGAAAGTGGTTTGTACAACAGATGGGATGGATACCATGATAGCTTCAATGGTCTAGATAGTTTTGGCCGGGTAAGAAATTTAATTAAAGATACTGAAGCGTTAAATGAGTCTGATATAAAAACATCGGTTCCAGAAAAAAATTGGCGTAATTACTATTATCATAATTTGTATAATCGAGAAAGTAAACATGAGTCAAAAACGTTTGAGCCTGTGTCGATCTTACTTTTAAAAATTGTTTGGATACTTGCTGGAATCCTTCTTGGTGTTTCAGTGATAATATTAGTGTTGGAACTTTTGCATGCTCAGGATAAAAAATGGAAAGAGGATACGGTTATATTGTTTTAAGTATTCATACATATGTACATACATATGTAGTAATAGTAACTATAATAGTAATAGTAATAATAACTAAGAGACTATTGCATAGTAAATACTAAAATGTTTTCCCAAGTGGAGAAAAAGTAGGGAAAAACAAGCAAAATCTACAAATACATGAGATAAAACTGGATTTTACTCTATATAAATATCTAATTGCAGATTTTGAAATCAGATGTTGGCTTGTTATAAATACTAATGTGACTAAAATGCTACCAAAAGTGATTTAGCAAAAAAATATGCATGCCATTTATCCGATTTCCTTTCGTTTTTTTATTGTACGCAATATACGCAAGCAATAAACTGTTATTGGCAACCCAATTAGTTGTAGTTAATAATTATGCAACAATCTGTTCATCATTAATTTAAAATTTATGTCACAGTACTCCTATTTTAGTATAAACCATAAATTAAAATTCGCTATTGATAATAATGCTAAACTAAAACTAGATGTGTAAAGTTATAAAAGCAAATGAACAATGTTTTTGAAATAAATAAGAATGTAAAAAAGGTGAGTGATAACACAGGCAACGTTGGTATTACGAGTAAATTGGATATTCAAGGTTCGAATATAAGAAGTTTATAACGTCGCCACACAACATTGTTATAACTTTTAGGGAATTGAGAAAATCAGCCAGCCATGGCATTAATGTAAAGTACTTTTTAAATTATCGGTATCTTAAAGAATGGATTGTCTTCGTTTATTTTATTTAGTGTATTTATTGCTATAAGTTTCGTAATAATATTAACCTTCTCAATGTTAAAGGTATCAATTTTACAAATTCTTGAGTTATGTATTATCAAATTACCCACACACTATTATATTTACTTCCAATCTCTATTTACATTTACCTAACTGGTAAAATACGAAAGTAAAAATCACTTATAGTTATTCAAAAAGGTTTTTCCCTTACTATTTGAGGCAAGTGTTTTGAAACGTGCTTTTTTAAACCACTCACAATGCCTATATTGTCAATAAGTTCAAGATGGCCATTATATGTTTGTTTGTTCTTTCTTCCATAGCATAAGAGTAACTGGCATAAGAGTCCATTCAAACAAATCCATTATTTACTATCTGGCAATTACATTCTAATAATAAGTATGAAATACGTAGTCATACAGGTTGGTCATTGAATTTATCGACCTATACACTACCAACTTTTTCATAAAACAATTTCTATTTGTATAAAAAGTCCACAATCATAATTTTGATCTACTAGAACGACACGAAGATTTTTTTTATAAATTCTACCAAAAAACCAAAACGAAAATACTGTTTTTATGATGCTCAAGCTTAAGAATAAACCACTGTTTTTGTTTTGTCTCGAAACACTTTGTTTGCATTCAGTGTTCTCTATTCCAACTTTACCTTCCAACTACAGCATAAGTAACACAATGTCCTTATCGAAAAGTGTTCGCAGTCTTTTTAAGCAGTTGGATCAGTGCTATTTACAGATATATCTAGACCCTCAGAGCGATTTAAAAGAATATAATACCTTGCATCATATCTTCAGCTACTTTCATGAAAAAACTGTTTCATATTCTGTTCATAATCTTGTATATTCTGCGGATAAATCCTGGAACAGTGTGAAGCATAATGTTCTTCAACAGACTAAATGTCACACACATATTTACATTGAAGGGCCGTTTTGGGGCTCAAATTTTTACTCTATTTTGCCATTGCTAGCGCAAGAAAGTTGGCTTTATTGTCCAGACTACGTGGTTTTCTTTGCTGAAAAAGAATTTGCCAATTTCAAGATTAGTTTAATTTCTGGACCAGTTGAGAGGTCCCATTATATCGGGTTTTGTTACGCAATAGTAAGCATGTCTGAATTGTTTCAGATAAATGTAGCTTTGAAAACAAATCACTTAGTTTCTCAAGTAGGTAATTTAGCCGAAGAAACTTTTAAATATTTTCAAAATTTAAATATGAATCAAAACCCTATATTAACTGAATTATTAGACTTTGAGCTTGGCTCTTTAACCACATGTGACTACGACACAGAATACAGAACGTATTACCATAAACCTCCAACCGTCGAAGAGTGTATCTTTAATGAACTTGGGAAGAGTATCAATTTTTCATATCGCACTACAGATCCAAATGGATTTCACTATGCAAAAGTCAAACGGAGGTATTCCATGTCAATGAACTATTTAAATGGAGAAATTAAAACAGATCGAAGGCAAATCATAGAGTTGGGCTTTGTTTACGATCAATGGGCATACTTCGTTTCAAGTGAGAGATTACAAATTTACGACACAGCTTTGATCGGACCTTTTGACACTTCAACTTGGATTAGCATACTGATATCTCTATTAACTTTGTCGATTGAGTTTCTTATTATATTATCGTATAGTAGTATTAATCTACATGCTTTTAGACAAGTAGAAAAATTCTTTAGGATTTTATTGTACTTTTCGGGGACGCTATTAGACCAAAGCGTTTCTACTTTAGTAACTCAGCTACCTGTTTTAGGACATGCTACAAAATCTTTAACAAAGTTATTGTGGTTATCTTGGTGCTTTTCTGTATTTCTGCTTAGTCAACTTTATAAAGGAAAGATGTTTAGCTTTTTAACAAAGTCACCAGAACCGAACTATCCCTTAACATTAGAAAATCTTGCTCGAAGTGACTTGTTTATTTATTCATATTCTGGGTTAATTCTCGGTGGTAAACCAATAGCAACATATGAATATTATTTGCTGGAAATAATGACAGCTCCGAATGCTACTTATCCGGATTACTATAATAGATTCAAAGACTCATTAAAACACTTACATCATTGGATGTTTGGAATGAGAGATTTTACAAGAAATATGTACATTCAAGAAAACAAGTATTTAATTGACAAAAATAAAACTGATATAGAATTTGGTGATACGATTCCCCCTAACTTTGCATCTTTTGATTATCTCAAAAATATGTTTATGCACAAGCAACTTCTTCACTTGTATTTTCCTAATAAGTGGATGTCCCCACTAGTACCTGTCATTGGCTATATGTCGACAATGCCTTGGACCGTAAACAAGAATTATTTTTATCCAATTTTTAAAAGAGGTCTAGGTCAAATTTTTGAAAGTGGTTTGTACAACAGATGGGATAAATACCATGATAGTTTTAATGGCCTCGATAACTTTTACCAGGTGAAAAATTTGATCAAGGATACTAAAGCGTTAAATGAATCTGATATAGTAACATCAGTTTCTGAAGAAAATTGGTTTAATTACTATTACCACTTTTTGTATAATGGTGGAAGTAACCAAGATGCAAACATATTTGAGCCTGTGTCGATCATGTTGTTGAAAATTGTTTGGATCCTTGCTGGAATCCTTCTTGGTGTTTCAGTGTTAATATTAGTGTTGGAGCTCTTATGTATTTGGGCGGAATTTAAACGGGACGAGAATGTGATTGTAATGCTAAATGCTTTTGAATGTATAAATTTATAAATAGTTAATCAAAAAATGGTCTGGGATTGCTGAGTTTCGGTTGGTTGCAGGTTTGCAGTTTCAGTGAATCAATAATTTATGTCGTTCATCTATTCTTGTTATCATATTTTGGTATGTCTCAGATTCAAATTTACTTTTGATAACACTCAATTATTCTTGGAGGTGGTTCAATTATTTGTAAAGAGATAATTGTTTGTACAATTTTTCTGTAGTTTTTTCAGTGTTTTAAATAATATTTGAAAATTATGTATGTATGGAATGTTCCTGGGGTACTGGCCACAAATAGAAAAAGGTGTGTCACGTTACCTTTTCAAAACGTTTTTCGGTGTGCCACACGCCACACTAGGCAATCCTAACATTTATAAATTATTACAATTGTCTATAAAATAGTTTTAGAAATAAAAAATCTGAAAATATTTGACAAAACCATCTTTCCCAATATTTTATACTCTATTAGTTTATAGAACATAATAACTTAGTTTACAATCAAGATCAAGAATAAACACATTAGAATTCTTAGCGTTTAACCATAATTTGAACAAGCATAAAAATAACTAAATAACTCATCGCGGCATGTAATATTATCTTTATCGTTTAAACATAAAGAACTCATGAAAATCTATAAATCTTAGTAAACATTATACATTTGCGTGATTTAAAATCTGATAGTTTTAGCAATGATTCATCATATCATTTGGTATATGAAACAGCTTGCATTTCCCATGTGCATAATTTTAGGGATTCAAGTCGTAAGAAAATACAAAATTGCACTAAATTCTTTTCATTTTTGAGAAAACAGTTATTAAAAGTTATAAGTTAAAGTTTTCCCTCAAATGATCGGTAGTTTAATTTTGTTTGGGTCTTGACCATTGAATATTTATTATCTTTCCCAAGAATGATAAGATAAGTTTGATTTCCGCAGATGGCGACAATGGTTAGAAACAATGCTTCAAGTTACATATATTGCATACATATTTTTAATGATGATGCCGCTGTCTTTCTCGCATAGTTTTAGTCAAATGGTTGATACTATGAACGATTGAAAATTTATGCCGTGAATGATTCGGTTTATGAAATTCACTTGAAAGAGACAAATGTGAAGCGTTTACAATCCGTTTCATTACAATGTAACGATATATTAAAAGATTTTTGGTATAGATATAAATATTGTCATCAATAAAGCAATAAAATATCTGTTGGAGTGGTTGACCGTTTTTGTAAAAAATACTCAAACCATACATCCACTTTCTTTCTTTTTTATATGGCACAGAACACAAGCGATATATTTGATATCTGCAACCAAGTTCCAATTATTTGAATTGCAGGTTAAAGTTTATATTTGTACACGTGCCATGTCATCATCAATTTAATCCGTATGCTCTACATATGTACGTTTTTATAAATAGCATAAATTCGAATTTACTCATTGATAATGATTGCAACATATTTTTTACTGGCAATATCAAGTTTAAAAAAACCAATGACAAATGTTTGTACAATAAATATGCTACAGGTTTTGCAAAGTCTTCAACAATGGTGATACGAGTAAATTGGAGTGCCATAAGCAAATATATATTTATTCTAGTGTGTGGCCACACGCAAATGTTACAACTTAAAGGGATTTTACAAAACGAGTGCAATAAATTAAAAAGAAATTTTTAACTGATAGATAATATAATAAGAGATTTTCTTTCTCTACATTATAAGTTTATTTTCATTCTAATCATAACCTTCTCAATAAAAAGTGTCCATTTAAAAATATGAGTTTCAAGTATACGTAAAATGATCCGACAACACATTTATTTTAATTGACTTTTTTTCAATGGCAATTTAACTGTTACCCAAACCGTGAAAACATATTATCTAAATACAATAGTTAGTTACTTATATTTTTTCAAGATGCTTTTCTTGTGTAGATATTTCAAGTACTTATTTAAACTGCACACAATTGCCTACTTCGTATTTACACTAATGATCAGTTTATTTGTTCCTTTGTAACAATGTCTTCTAAGAATATTGGTGAAAGAAAGGTGTATCTTCGTGTGTCCATTTTATATGAAATGATTGCTTATTGTATATCGTAATTACACTTTAAAATGAATATGCCATACCATAAAAATATTTTTGTAATGTGTTCATTGGATTAATGAGCTGTAGTAACAATAGATTATTTTACTCCACGAGTTGCTTTTTCATATATCACTTTGTATTTGTGCATACAATAATTGTAACTTTAAGAGTAGCCAATACGAAGTTTTTCACGATGACGAAACTTAAGTATAACATAACATTTTTCTTTACCTTACACACACTATGTCTTCATTTGATATGTTCTATTCCAACGTTTTCATATGAGTTTAGCAACAACAACGCAATTTATACTGAAAGCGTTATCAGTCTATTTCAACAATTAGATCAGTGTCATTTGCAGATATATCTTGATCCTCAGACTACTTTCCAAGAATACAATACTTTGTACCAAATCTTCAACTACTTTCATCAAAAAACTGTCTCATATTCCATTTACAAAGACGTTCGTTCAGTAGAAAAATCTTGGAACATTTTAAAATGCGACGTTATTCAAAAGGCTAAGTGTTACGCACATATTTTTATCGAAGGACATCATTGGAGCTCAGACCTACGCTCTTTTGCAGCCATGTTACGACAAGAAAGTTGGCCGGTCAGCCCCGACTACGTGATTTTATTTGCTGATACAGTGTTTATAAACATAATGGAATTACTTTCTTGGGATATTAAGTCATCCCATTACACCGGATTCTTTTATGCAATTTTAAGCATCTCTGAAGTGTTTAGAATAAATGTAGCTTTAAACAGGAATTATTTAGTTGAACACGTGAGCAGCCTATCCGACGAAAAATTTAACTATTTCCAAAATCTAAACATGAACCAAAACCCTATTTTAAGCGAACTATTAGAAATGGAACGTGGTTCTTTGGCCACATGTGACTACAGTACAGAGTACGGAATTTTTATCCGTGGCTCCCCAACAGTCGAAGAATGCATATTTCATGAACTTGGCAAGAGTTTTAATTTTTCATATCGCACTACAGATCCAAATGGTATTTATTATTCGAAAGTCATACGAAGGGAAACCATGTCACTGCATTATTTAAATGGAGAAATTAAACGAGATCGAAGGCAACTCGTAGAGCTGGCTTTTGTGTACGATCAATGGGGATATTTGGTAGCACAAGAGAGATTACAAACTTACGACACAGCTTTAATAGGACCTTTTGATAGTTTAACTTGGATTAGTATTCTTTTATCACTGTTATGTTTATCAATTGTATATCTTGTTATTTTATTACGTAGCAGTGTTTATCCATATTTGTTTCCAAAATTTGAAAAGTTTTTCAGGGTCTTTGGCTCTATTTTTTTGGCTCGCTTTTGGACCAAAGTGTTTCTACTTTTTTAACCCAGCTACCTGTTTTAGGATATCTTACAAAGTCACTTTTAAAATGGTTATGGTTATTTTGGTGCTTTTCTGCATTTCTACTTGGTCAACTTTATAAAGGAGATATGTTTAGCTTTTTAACCAAGTCACCAGATCCGAATTATCCCACCACGTTACAAAATCTTGCATGGAGTGATTTACATATATATACATACACTGGATTTGATGTCAACAATATTCTGTTTGCAACATTTGCAGTTTATATACAAGAAGTGATGACAGCTCCAAACGCTACTTATCCGGATTACTACAAGAGATTTAAGGACTCCTTGATATTCATGCCTCAGGATGGACTAGTAGATTTAACAAGAATCATGTATCTTCAAGAAAATGAGCACTTAATTGACAAAAATAAATATTTTTTTTTCGACAAGGTCTCTTCAAGCATTGCGTCTTTTGATTACCTAAAACATATTTTTATGCATTAGCAACTTCTCAAGTTATATTTTCCAAATAAATGGATCTCACCAGAAGTGCCTGTTTTTGGCTTTATGTCCACAATGCCCTGGACTGTTGACAAGAACTTCTTTTACCCAATATTTAAAAGAGGCCTTGGTCAAATATTTGAAAGTGGTTTGTACAACAGATGGGATAGATACCATGATAGTTTCAGGGGTCTCTCCAATTTATATTGGGCGAAAATTATGATTAAAAGTACTTTGGATGAGTCATTTATAAGAACATCAGTTTCTGAAGAGAATTGGCGAAATTACTACGATCATAATTTGTATAATCCTGGAAGTAACCAAGAAGCAAATATTTTTGAGCCTGGGTCGATCAAGGTTCTGAAAACTGTTTGGATCTTAGGCGGAATTCTTCTTGGTGTTTCAGTGTTAATATTACTGGTAGAACTTTTATATCGAAAGGGTAGAAAGTCGAAAGGTGATGTAATTATAAAATTATAATATTTTAAGTACATTTAAATTTTTAACAAGTAAAGTGTATGTATGTATGCAAGATATATGTATCGACTTTAAATAAAACCATAAAGATGAAAAGAAAGAATTAGTTTCCCCATTTATTTCAAAAAACCAAGTTTTATATAGTTAGCTTCCATATTCATGCATATCCATAAGTTTGGACAAGTCAAATCAAAGCGAGGCTTGTTCAGAACTTTCACCTGCAATCAAGAAATAAAAAAATCATCCGATCAATGTATTATTGAAATTTAACCAAAAATCCTTACAAAATTGTATTGATGGTTTATTTAGGAAATTAATTCAAAGGAATTTAAGAATTGATTTTGAGTTACATTTCGGCTGGATGATCACTTGTTGTTGAAGTTGGTTGTGGAGGGACTAAGGCTTGTGCTTGGCTCTTCCACTCACTTATTATGTGGATCAAGAAGGTCTAATCTGGACGGAGCAGAGCGGCACGTAGGACGTTAAAGATCACAGGGATCTTCGCAAGACATTTACCACAGCTTTGTGAGACAAAACGATGATATGATGACAGTGCAGTGCAGTGGTGTTGTGCTGTGTGCTACGCAGACAAGAGAGGACAGTGGAAGCTATAAGTTATCTATACAAAACCGGAAATATATATTGTTGAAGGTCAAGACCTTGACCTTCAACAATATATATTTCCGGTTTTGTCCTTGACCTTGGTTGACCAAGTGGTCATCTGGAAGTGTACGAATTTTCAACAGCAAAATCAGTCAAGATAATAAAAAACGCCGTCTCGCCAATAAATGGATGCATTTCAGGTGTTTTTACACTCGATTAAATTTAAATTAAATCAAACAACGAAAATTTAAACCCGTAAGACTACAAGTAGGTAACTAAATAACTGCAGCGCAGCGACAAGACAACCAAGTTATTCAACTGTGCAAACAAAATAAAACATTTTCTCACGAAAGCAAGGTTGTCATTTCGTTTTGAAGTCTCACCACCACATATTTTATTCCCTTTGATAAAATGTGAAGTCAACAATCATAAAATTCTCATGACAAATCATCCTCAATTAAAAATGTCACAATATTACATAGAACAAATTTAAGTAAAGGATGATTTCAATTTTAAACAGCTTCCAACACAGGTGGCTCGTAACCATCAGCCTTCTCAGTCTTCTCCCCCATATCCTCCCCGGATCCATCCACAGCACCTGACGAAGCTCCACACTCATGCATATCCATAAGCTTGGACATGTCGAAGCGGGGCTTCTTGAGAACTTTCACCTGCAAAACGGAGAAAAAAAATCATTCAATCAATTATTACTGGAATTCATCAAAAATATCCTCACAAATTTTAATTAGCTTTTTTTATCTCACCTTTCGAATGTGAACATCATGAAGTGGATAAATTCCACGACATGCGTTCTCCACTTCCTTGGCATAAGAATCAGCAATCAACTTCCGGACCACTTCCTTTATGTCATTTTGACAGATGTCCTTGTTGATCTTATCCACCATCGTCTTCCGGATTGCCTTGACCTACAAATCCACAACAGAAAAATATTTAGCATTTTTACAATAAAAGGAAATACTTTCCATAATTGCTTGTTTTAATGTTTAAATAATTTTGAATGTTACCTGTGTATGCTGAGCATAGCAAGTCTTCCTCTTTGACTTCTCATCCTTTTGAGTGTACCCAATGCAGAACACACGAAGCAAGTAGCCATCAGTAGTCTTCACATCCACATTGGCCTCCACCAAAGTTTG
>JAQFZH010004324.1:0-12144 GCA_034695485.1 Entomobrya nivalis
TCGGGTAAAAGCCAAGCTGATTTGTTGCATTTCTTCAAGTCGTCAGCAATAAATTTATCTTGTTTTTTCCAAAAGTCTACTGTATCAACCGACCTCCGGACCATCTTCAAATCAGTCAGATCAATTGCAAGAAGTGGACGTAAGATTTCCAATGGCTCCACAATAATTTTATGTAAGCCAAGATGCGGGCTCACGTTTTTAAATAAATATTCTAACGAACTTAGTTCCTTTTCAACCCATTCTTCTGGTAATCTCGAAGTGGCACTGTAATAAAGTTCAATCTCAGTGTCACTTATAAAAACTGGATCTTTGAAACCGTAATATATATTAGTGTAAACTTCTAAAATCTTATATTCTAAAACGTCAATATCTGCCTTGGATGGCAGGAGTACTTTATCATCAGAGTATAAATAATAGTCAAATTTTGCGATTTTACTGTAAACAGCATAACTATGATGCATTAGCTCGTCAATGGTGCTAAACTTTAACGGCTGTTTAGGCAAAACAATATTGTATACATTTGTACTTTTAAAAGCATTGCTCAGAACTAGACCACCTAAAAGTATTCCACAAATAAGGAACCGGAAGGACTCAGATTTAACAAATCTTTCAGGGAAAGGATCCCCTTGTTCCAGCAATACTTTGAGTAGGCATGTAATTTTCCTTACCGATACCACAAAGCACAAGCTTCTACTAAGTATATTCATGGCGACTGCAAGTAGTACTCCAAAGGCTAAGAGCCATTTCCATATATGTATTTCAAAAACAGACACGAATTGCTCAATTTGCAAGTCTTCAAACCCTCTCGAACCACAACTCACAAAACGAAGCGATCCAAACTTGTTTTCAAATCGTAGGGCAACATTTTGTTTTGCAAAAAGGGAATCGTCAAGGTGAACTATTCTTCTCAGCACATATGTTCGACAATCGTCACGGCAGAAGTCAACAAAATCCCCTTCTGAAGATGTGTAGTTTCCAAGCAAATGCCTGAGCACGGATGTAAAAGCAAATGCAAGAATTTGTATTTTATCTGAATATTTGGTTTTCATTTTATGAAAGTTTTTTAGGGGCTCTACCATTGCAACGTGCTCATTTCCTTCAAAGGATGGTATCTGCCTACAGAGACTGAATTTTCGAACGAAGATGTCACAAGTAAATTCTCCAAACCAAGCGTTTTTTGGTTGCATCAGGTGTACCGATGACAAGGAAAGCAAATTTTGATCTATTAGATTTGATAAAATCAAGGTGGGACAATTGACACAATAATGTATGGTACTCAACGAAGAAATTTTGCAGGTTAAATTAGAAGCACATTTGACTTGGCCACTCAAGTGAACACTGTTTTGGGACGAATATCCAACTTTAAAGAATGCAAAATCGACATCATTTAATCTAGAATTGGAAACCCAGTTAATCAAGTTCACTGGTTTAATTTCTATTGCACTTCTGTAATCTAATAATATGTGAATGTTTGGTCGTGAACTTGGCATGAAGTAATTATCATATTGCGTAGTCGAATAGTAATTGTATTGAAAGAACCCTGGAAAATGTGAGTTTTGAAGAAAATTTTCGGGTATAAGCAGGTTTACTTGAATCTCACATTGCCATGGTCTGGACCTCAACGAAAATAATTGGTGATTTATATCGACACAAAATCCATCGTTGAACTCCCTTACATTCATTGGGGAGTATAATCTTGAGATGGGACAAAAGTGCTTCACTTCATAATCTTCTTCTACGGTATATTCGGTGAAGGTTTTGTTTCTAAATCTGTTTTTAGTTGGAATTAGCACTGCATCCAAATATTGGTTGTTGTCGGAACCTACCAGGAGTAATTTTCTGTGACTTAAAGCCAATTCAAATTTTCGAAGAATTGTGGGCATTGTGGCAGTTTGGTTGATATTTACACTTAGCCAGTTGTCAATTAAAACAAGACAGTTGTATGATTTGAACCCTTCTAGCATCGTAAATAAGTTTTCTAGTTCAAATGGAAAATAGCTTTGTTTCGATGCTTGATATTTTAACTTTAGTTTTTTAAACAGTTCGTGAGTGTTTCTGTCATAATCATCTGATTCATCAGGAAAATCGTTTGGAGTTACATCATCCATTCCTACAAATCTATACATATATTTGTCTGTACTATTAATTCCAAAATATGCTTTTGTAGCTTCGAAAATTGCAAATAATAATATAGCAAAAAGTATCTGCTTAAAATGTATTCCTCCCATTTTTATGTTATCCTCGTATCCAGATGTTGAGTTGTACAATAAATGTCTAAATATTTAGAAACTTACTTGAAAAACATGGCGTTGCGGTGTGACTCACTGTTCCACGAAGAAGAATTCACGTGATTACAAAACGTCTAGTGACAAAACTTCACTCGGTTAAATATGGTTTATATAACGGGGTCTATGTCTAAAATATTTTTATTTTATATTTATGACGTGACATAAATTCGCTTAATATACGTTGCTTAGAAAGTTATTTTTAAATTAATTTCTGACATTTTTATTTTGTCGTATAGCTCTGTGGGCTAAAACCAATACTTCTAAAGGTTATCTTGGTTACACTCCAAAAATCGGCGCGTCTTTTCTGTCCTCAATTCCGCAAGCGATTACTATTGCCGTCCACGTTCTATTGGATTAATTGTAGTAGAATGTTCTGCAATCTACTGGTTTTGAAGTGGCATTGATTAATAGTGTGGAGACATTTGTTATGCCAATATTTGGCACCCAATTCACAAGCTTAAGTAATATATCGTAATAACGAATTCGTGGAGGCTGTAGAACTACAGCCAACAAGAAATAGCTCTTTTATACGACGACTTGAAGTTACGATGATTATTACACACAACAGGCAGAATATATTATAGTCTGTTTTAACTATTTCCACGCTACAATAAAGATAGCAAGATTCTGAAAATTAATTATCAAATATAAGTAAGTGGATTATCAAAGGAAGTTTTATGTAAGTAATCACATTAGTACTTTGTGGCCAAGTAGTACCTTACAAGCATATATATGGTTTTTCAACCAGCATAAAAAAGTCTTACGAAACTATCCAATTTAATTTTTAATTTATTACTACCCGTTTATATAAGTTTTCAATTTTTCGCCAGTTTTCTACGAAGCCCTTCCGCATTGGTTACATAAGTACCTTAACATAAATGTGAGGATGAATAACAACTTTAGTTCAACATTTTGGACCAGGTTTCCCTGATTTTTTGGTTCCGTATCATTTAAACTTCAGAGGTATCTAAGGCCACAAAAACTTAGACACCCTGAGGTGTTTTTATTTGAATGCGCTTGATAATTTGTATTATATGTAACCGCTAGTTTAAATTACAAAACAAACATGCATAAATAACCTTTTTTAGAAAGGGTCGGGCCCTCCTTACAAGAAGCTGTGTTCAAATGTATTGTATAATCTTATTAATCTTTTTCTTAAAAAAACTTTCAATAGTTCTGCGTATTATTAATATGCTTATCCAGATAACCCTTAATTGCCATGTTACTGTTTGGACATTTTGAACTTTATGTAGTAGCATGATTCACAAATAAATAATGTATTACAAAAACTATGTATCTTTTGAAATATTAACAAAAGCATTGTTTGGTTTTTTTGTTTTAATGAATATTCTATGCTTTTGAGCAGAAAACATTTGTGTACAGAGTGCTATTAAAGACTACTTGATTTGATTCATGTTCCTATTCAAAAAATAGGATTTTAAATTGCAAACCCTTCATAAATCATAGTTGATTTTTGAGAAACATGTTTTCGTTTAAAATATATTAACATGCAAAGTAGGGTGCAAAATTCGTAGATTTATTTATCTACATAATTACGCTTACAGTACATATTCTATATTTACAATGATTCAAGCAGTTCATTTAACCAACTGTCAGTTAACCTAAGATCGTTTATTCTAGCAAAATAAGGATAAGTTATCAGTAATGATAATTTATTCTTTGTTCGCTATTTCGTATGATATTCTAAAACGAAAAAACTCTTTGCGAATATGGTATCATTGACAGGATTATGGAAACAGCTTAATGCTATTTGGGTTAAGCTTAATATGTTTTTCAGTAAATTCTAATAAAAAATGGAAACAAAAGTTTAAAGGTTTTAGTATTTGTTTTCACTTATCCTAAATGACTCAATTCCAAGAAACAAATAACTTGGACATGAATTTGTATATCCGTCGACCATTTTGGAAGTCTAAATAGCTTCCAATCAAGCAGATTATACTAAATTATAAATCCTGCCATATAATTCCAAGCAAGATTTACCGTAATAAAAAGCTCATCTGACTTCAATTTTCTAATCTTATAAAAACATTTCCTTAACTAAATGTAACAAGGATTTAAATCCATTACGAAATCCATGTCATGTTTGCCAGTTTAGAGAACCCTTGTATAGCTTAAGATTAAATAGTTCAAATCTGAGTCGGTTGAAGTTGAAAAATTTAGTGTTTGCGTATTCTTTTGCAACAAATAAGACGTCGCAATTTTGCAAATATTTGAAAATAATAGTCGATAGAAAGGTCGGCTTACGAAACAAACAACTGAAATATTTTCTTTGAAAACACAAATAATAATTGAGCCGTTGAACTCATTCGGGTCATTTTCATCCCTAATAAAATGGAATTGTTTTCAATTTTGCTAGTTTGCGGAGTTTTAGGTTGTTACACAACGGCTTGTGAGATTGATCTGCCGTGTACAAAATGTGTAGAAAGTAAGTGTGTTTTCGTCTTATCCAAAACGTCAAAAACTGCGTTGTTAATAGAAAAAATGTGGAAGCAGTGAGAATGGTGAAGGCGTCGAAACCAGCATGTGACATAACAGCGGCTATTATTGAAAGTAAGTTCACCCTTTTTTGTGTTTGTGTTGTTGTTTCCAAAAATATTAACTTTAATTTCTTTCAGGTTTCCGTATCACACACGGGAATAGACTGGATGAAATTCTCAAGCCTGCAGCAACCACAACAACAAAGAAACCACTACAACCAACAAGAAAATCTTACATCATCTTCCCTGCACGCGTACTTCCTGCAGTTCGTACCACAATTCCAACCAAGTCCACTACTCCAACTGACTTGACTCCTATTCCCGTTGAGAATATAACCACCAAAATCTATCCAAAAAATATTACTCGTGCGCTTGTTCAACATAATCACACAGCAACGACAACGAAGCCACCAGTCACCACGACAACATTCGTTCCCCATGCATTCTATCCCATACGAAACGAGTCTTTTTACCGGTTGCCCGTTTACATTCCAAGTGTGAACTCACAATATCAACCGACCTTGTCAACAACTACAAAGCATCCACCCCTATATATTTGACCTTGTCATCGTTGAAATACTACGGCCATTCATAGTGCCGTAACCAAATCACAGCCATCAGATAAGTCATACCCACAAACACAACCAACCAGCTTGTCTTTACAGTTGAATGAAACCGTTCAAGTACAAACTCGCGCTTTACTACAAAATAGTACAATTTCCACGTCAACAAAAGTTTCAAAGCATCATCGTAATACTGAGGCCCACCCTAATACTACACGGCGAAGTAGCATCGTCATCACTACTACCACTACCGCAACTAGCCCAGCTTTCATGCATACTTACATAAAGGCAGCCAGTCTGTCCATCGTGTAGCCACCAATGCTACTCGTACTCAGCCAGTTTTGTTGTTACCTACAACCAGCTCAGAAAAACCACACTAGCTCAGAAAAACCACACCAGCTAGAAACAGCAAAATACAAACACTCTCCACATGTTAGCAGTAATTATGTTCGTTCCCAGTTCCCTTAGTGTAACCCATTCAGCAAGCCAAAAACAGTAAACACGGTGGCAGTTCACACGGCGCCTACCTAAAAGCAGTCAAGTCAACAGAAAATAGCAGATGTTAAAGAGCTATTTCAACTGATGCCTTACAAAATGTCTTGCAAGCACGTAAGACCATACACTTTTTTTAGAGACGCAAATATTTCCGTTTAATTTGTATTTTCAGGAACGAAATGCTACTCTTATTATTTCATACGTGCTCACACTATGTGCAGTCGATAGATTATTGAATGCAACGGGCTATGCTAAATTTGATGAACACAGCTTCATATTTCAAGCTGAACCGAGCTAGAAGACAAAGGGCTTTTTGCTACCAGCTCCATCGCGACAAGAAACGATGCCGTGTTCTTGGACTCAGGAGAATTCGGGACCGACAGTATAAAGCGGCACGTTCTCTTTATTTCTTGCTCAATTTGATGGTTCCCCTTTTTGTTTTGATAACGTAAGTTATACTGAAAATTTCCTTTAAAATAAATTTTCCTTTTCATATTTGATTATACATCTATATTTTTTTAGGTAACAAAAGAAAAGAAAAATTACAAACCAGCTCGTTTACTGTGTTACAGTTCAAATGTTTTGGACGAGCTTAAAAAAGAGGTAGTCCTGAACCACTTAGCTTACGGAAACATGTCACTGATTTCTGCTTATCGGAAAAAGTGTAGAGGAATATCAATGCGCAAAGCTACATGTTACAATAAAATATAATGTTATGTTACTTACCTTTATTTCATTATGATGATAAATTGACTGCTCAATAAGCAGAGAATAACGATCAAACGGATAAATACACACTTGAACGTTATTATGTGCCAATAGAGCTTGCCTCTCATTTTTATTGTTCTTTTCGTGAAATTGTTGGTGTATATAATCCAATTGTTCCTCTCCATCAATAAACCCCAAATTTGTTAATTTTACATGTTTGGGCATAGGATTTGGTTGGACTTGAGAGTCCATTCCATTTTCTGCATGCTTGTACATCCTTCAAGCGTACGAATTTTTGACTTAATTTCAGTAAAAAGTCTAGTCATTTTCCCATTATCAATTCCGCGTAGGATTTTTCTGCAGTGTCAAGCTTGAGTTAGAGTAAGCTTGCATAGTAAGAGTTATAGCCAAGAAATGGCGTTTTCATAAACCCGTCACCAAACACCTGGGTGTCATGCCAGTAATGACATGACAAAACAAACCTTTATTATTTCAAAAGACTATTTAACAATTTCCAATTACATTTCACGTTTTTTTAAAGTATGTAGTAACAGAAGTTCCTGTTCCTGCCTCGCCATTCGTTTTTAACAGTACGTGGTCCTGATTGGATGTTCGTTTGATAGCTTTTTGTATGCAAGAACGTTGACAAATATTAAGAGAACGCATGTTCTGCATGTGGTTGAATTTGATGTAAGGATAACTCTTTTTCACATAATCCAAAAAAGAAATATAATATCTTTCTTCTCTCCGATAAATTTCACTGGCACTACTAAAATTAAAACTCTTGTCCACTTCTCTTTCCCCTAGTAAATTCATGGTGACACAGCAACAAAAATACAAACAAAACTGAGTGGTTATTAACTCTCTATCTAGCGTTTTAATACAAATCAGCATAGTTGGTTGAATTCAGACTCAGTCGACAATCTGATACTGAATAGAAACCACAAAACGAAGAAAATACAATGAAAATTCCACGCTCATATTATTTACACGCATGTTTATACATACGTATATTCGCTTTTAACATGAAGCGGTCATCCCCAAAAAACTCAGCGACAACAGAAGCAGAAACCAGTAAAAAGTTTGAAATGAATTTTACATTTCACACTGCTCGTTTCAGACATTTGTTCGATTTTGTCTTCTTCTTTACAATTTGGACATACCCAAAGAAAATCGTCGGATACATGGTGTTTGTATCGTTTTTAAGACAGACCGTGTGGAAGTGTAGACTGCATTTATAACATTCTATGCATATTTTACACTTTTTGTTTGTATTTTGACAAATGTGTCAGGAGCGTGTTGAGTTGGATACGCATGAATCACATTTCCATACTTGAGTTAGGTATGCCTTATAAATGTCGGTGCGCATACCAAGGCAACTTCTATGAAAGAATAATTTGCACGTATGACATGTACATAAGTGCTTGCTGACTTTTCTTTTTTCAGTTTTACACAAAGAACATGGACCAGGATTTAAGAGATCAAGCCCACTTCTCATCATAAGTATAAGAACTTGTCGTTTGGTCGTCATTTTGTTAATGTTTTAGTGAACAGTACTGGGCCTATATAAGACTTAATATACCAAAAACAGGTACCCGAATTTCACAGCATACTCAAAGATTCCAGAAATTTGTTGATTTTAATGTTTGTGAACTATATAGCGTTTAAAAAATTGCACCACTGAACAGATAACTTTTTTAGAATTCGGTTGATATACTTTTTATCACTAATCACTCAGTTTTCCAGCACTTTTGTCGCGCACATTGCACTGGTACGTTCCATTAGTATTAGTTTCAAGAATGAGATCAGGATTATCAGTCGTCGAGTCCCCGTCCGTTTAAATCCGTTTGCAACGAGTGAGCCCAGATTGATTTCATAATTGAGTCTTGGTGGTTTCACTGGAGTTAACGTGACCAAGATTTCCGGAGGTTTGGCGGATCGATTGCGTCGTTGCCGCAAGAAAAGGAAAATACCAACTGTGAGAGAAACCAGAAGCACTGCCACGATAGCAAGAATATTTACAAGGATTTGCGTTGTGTCAAGAATGTTCTGAAGGGTGGGTTGTGGAAGGATCTCTAGTGTGAAATTGGCTTCTGCTGATCCTGCCGCATTCTCTGCAAGACAATACACGACCCGTTCATCCATCTTCATGGCATTCAGTAACATTAGCACACTGGAACTTTCCCTGGGAATTTTGACTATGGTAAGAACTTGTGGTAGGATGTCTACAGAATTCATATAAGATTTCTTCAAGAACGTATCAACTTGATGAGGTAATGATGCTGCATTTATACCAAACATACTTAAATTTTCGTAGATGTTTATTGCAAATTTGCAATTCGTGCACGGTTGAAAGACTGTTAGGAGAGTCGGCAGAGCTTTACGCAGCATTTCGTAAGTCACCGTTATTAGGATTTCGTTTTCATGATATTGACCTGAGTCTGCTAAAGAATGCTTATAGCTACTCATAAGCCTTTGGAAAATTTCACTCTCACGCAGGAGAATTCTGGCTTTATTTGCGATAAAGAGACCCGGATATTTATTGCCATACAAGTTACTCCAAAGATGATTAGAATCTTGGTAACTTTGTAAGTACGAAGGTGTTGGGAATACAAAAACACTAAATTCGTTGTTCCATGGTCGGTTATTTGATGTGAAATTTAGAAACTTTGTTTTAGTGCAAAGTTCTTCAGATCCAATGAAAAAATACTAAGAGAAGCATGAAGATATATTTTCTGTTACGACGATTTGACCATTGTTTAGCACTTTCTTGGCAAACTGGGGAGCAACATTGAATATGCGGTAAAATTTAAACTGACTGGTCAGATTGCCGTTAATATACTAATTTAGTTCGAATAAAAATTTAAAATTATGAAGCTGAGTCAAAATATTGGGCACTTTTAAACTTGAAATATTTATTCCAGCCACGTTCGTCACAAAAATTAAACTTCTATCGAATGCAGGTAAAACTAGAGATATATCACAGTGGGTAAAACTGGATTCGTGTGATTCTGCAGTCGAATGTGTTTGAGGCAGTGAATAAATTTCGGAAAAATGGGATTCATGGGAAAGAACATTTCTAAAAATAACTAAAAATATACAAAGCCATTGTAAACTCATAATTGGCCAGCAATATATTGTGTGGAGAATGTATTGAAATTGAAATAAACTTAATGAGATCAAACAAGGCGTAAAGTCGACCTTTAAATGTCTGTTTTTATCAAGTTTGCTAAACACTCGAAACAAGCACTTACAATGTTTTCACAAATTTATATTAATATTTTTATTCAAGAGTTTAGAGGGTTTTTCTTAAATTTTAATATACTTAAAGGAAAGCAAAATATAAATTACTCTGGGCAGTGAGACCTAATATCTTATCATGGGTCAATTGTATCTTGGTCCATAAATTTGATATTAAATCCGTTTGAACGTGTTTCTAAGACATATATAAATAGTGACATTATTCAACATATTATTTTTTAATAACTCATACATTAATTTAAAATGCTATTAATTCAATATTGTTTTGTTTTGCAAAAATAGGTTCCGGTTTTATGGGCTTGTAAAATTTTTTATCTTTCCACATTTTTGTGGTTGTGGTGTTAGCAGTATACACACAATTTAAAATTAAAATGTTTAGGTTCACTTTAATAAAATTAGATAAATTATAAGTGAACCACAACTAAAACACAATACAGACTAAATTAACATACATTTACAGAAAATTTATTTTCAACCATATTCGCATGTGTAAATGTGACGATGCTTCTACGTTACACTGATGGCAATATCAGCAAAACGGTTTGTATTGAATCTTTTTTCCTGGTCATTAGTATTCCTGTTTTAGTAACACATATATGATACGCTAATCGGAAGTAAATAATTGAACTTTTCTGAGTTTCCAAAACCATGCAAATTAGCAAATGTTTATTTAAAAAATTCCAGCAATAAGTTATCACTTTAAGGCAATTGTTTCACATAGGTGTTATTTACAATCGGGTTTGAGAACATCTAAAGAACTTGTTTTTATTGAAATTGTAATACACAAATGGGTTTTGGGAACGGGAACACACAAGAGAGTTATGTGAATCGATTAATATTAAACATGTAAATAACATTGAAGAATTTTATTAAGAGCCTTATAAATAATATATTAGATTTTAAGCTATTCCATAAATGTATACTAAACCTAATCGATAACTAACTTCAGATATTACGTTTCTAAACAATAATTACTATCAAAGAATTAGTGATCATAGCACATAAGATCGTCAAATAAGATTCCATTCCATATATCAATTATCGTGCACTAAAACTTAAGGCATTCGTATAGTGCAAAAACAGTTGCCACAATAATAAGGGCAAAGAATAATACCCATACAGCCGCTAAATCTTTTATTCTAACCGCAACTTCAAATGAGTCATCTACCTTGAAATCACACTTATCTTTCGAATAAAAAGAAAAACATCCATTTTGCAGCCACGTATGATAAATAGAAATGCTCTTATTGAAGTCCCCTACAATAAAAACTCCCGTCTTTTTTAATTCAATACTTATATGTTTTTCAAAATAGTCCTTGAGATACTTTCGTATTCCACCTTCAAAGAAATACCTCTTTTGCAAGCTGTCTATTCCAGATTCTGAAATATACGCTAAATTTTTCTCAAACGGTTTTCTCCAAACATGGTCTGAATTTGTAACAAAGAACCGACTTATTTGATACAAGTCAATGTCATGATTTTCAACAATTTCCAAATCCATGCTACTCATCTTGAGTAGAAGCTTGCCAGCCTCAACAACACTAGTTGACATATATCCTAATGGACCTGACGTTACCATATAAGCGATATTTTTAAACTTGAAGCAATTCTTTCTGGTAACATATGTAGAGTTCATAGTTACATTACAAATTTCAACTCTATCAAGGCTAGCTACCCGAAAGTTTGCAACAGGACTTCCAAGCCCTTTGCCAATCCGAAGCTGACTTTTAATGGCCATATCCGTTAAATTGTCCATCTTAGTTTTAGCAAGATGACTACGATTAACTGCAAGCTTGTATCGTTCAAGATTTGCTTGTACATGGTTCGATGTCAGTAACTTGGAAACTTTATTTTCAAAAATGTTTTCAAATGATTTTGGAATGTCGGTAGCCGTTTCCTCTAATGTCATATAGCTGTAAAGGTTTGATGTGTATGCGTTTCGTAGAACAAAAGCTGTATAAATCCAGACTAGTACAATTGCTGCATTGTGTTTATTAATTATGCTTCTTTGATCGTCATTTTGCTCTAGAATGACTGTAAAAAGCCAGAAAAATGGACTGAATCTTTGGTCCGTTAGCTTTAACGCCAAACATATTAAATATCCACTGAATACTACAATTGCCCATCCTTCAATGGAAAAGGGAGATAAAAGGGCATACATATTTCTACTCATTTCTGGTAAGTAAAATGTAGTATATTTCAATCCATAATGTTCGCTTCCGTAAGAAATACAAAAGTGGCCATCCTTAACATGTTGTTGGTCTAAATCCAATATACCACTTTCCAAGTGATGACGACACATATTGGATGTACAATTTAATATATATTTCA
>JAQFZH010004325.1:0-12143 GCA_034695485.1 Entomobrya nivalis
TATTAAAGGAAAATATTGAATGGAAAAATATATACATATATCTAACTATTATTTCTCCATATACATATTTAACATGATGAAGTTCCAAACAAGGGTAATAAAATGAGCAGGGAAACACGGCTTTTAAAAGGTTGACAGCATATGGGAAATTTTATAGATATCTTGTTATCCAATCACTAAAAAGAAATGAACAAACTACATAATTACTTTTGTCTCAAAAAAGTGTAATTTCGTAAAAAATAAATTGGCCATAATTCGTCTAGTTAAATATAGTGCAGTGGCTTAACATTGTAATTATTGAAGTCGCTTATTAAGTTTTTAGACAAACCAAGTTTTACAGTTGAACTTTTTTTGAATGCGAGAGGTCATTCATGTTTTAAGTATACTTCATTTCAGGTAAAAAAAAAATTAGGATTTTCATAAAAAAACTTATACAATGGATTATATACGAAAAGTTTCGAATATTTGGCAAAATATCACATTTAAGCATATATCCATTTTTCAAATCAAATTTCTCCAGTTTATTTCCTGGAAAGTTTCACCATTTCAAGTGTCCGCTTCCCCAATTGGTCAAGAATATATTAAACCTTGTTCTCATAAAGGACCCTTTACAATCGTGTCAATAATTTGCGCCATCAGTCAAATTTATAGATTGACTTCCCTTTACAACCAAATCAATAGCCCGAATGTTTCTGGAAGATGAGCCCTTATCACAAAATTTCTTATTTATTTAATGGTCTTAGTTTGTGGCTTCTGTCCACTAGCTCATCTATCAATACGGGGACATCAACAAATTGCCTTATTCAATCGTTTGAATAATTTTAAACGCAAGGTTGGTTTAGGGAGTCTGGATAAATGCATAATTAAATTGGTATGTCTTCAAGGTCCTCTCGTTGGAATAATGTCGGTGGTCACAGGTGGGATCATATTTTGGATGGACGATTATTTAAAAAACGGGCTATTATTTGGGATATTTCAGTGGTGGAATTTTGTTTGGAGTTTTACGATAAGTGCCACTGTGGGAATATTTGGTTTGTTTGGAGCATACGCTGGAGTATTCGTTGGAGCACAAAATGTTTTAAGGTAAATTATATTTAAAAAAAAAGGTTCATTAAAATAATTATTAAAATAAATTGTGGTTAATGTTTTCTTAGGCAAAGTAAACAGAATTTTTCAAGGTTGGCGCCCTTATTTAAAAACTATCGAAAACTACTAATTTTAACTCAATTAACAAACGAGTGCTTACAGTACTATGCTCTGTGGGTACAAAGTTTTGTTATGTTTTGGGCTATTATTTCAACAGCAATTGTGATGCAAACGGATATTCGAAAGGAAATGGAATTTTATGAGCTTTTGATTTTAATTGCTATAATTTTGGAAATATATTTGGTCTTCTTTGTGGTTGGATATTCGTTTCCTGGACAGGCGAATAGGAAAAGTAGGAAAATTAAGGGGAAGTGGCAAAAGAAGTTAATTGCTGGGAAATGGGGGAAGGAGAATAAGAAAATACTGAAGAGTTTGAGAGACGTTAGGATAAGGTTTGGAAGTGTTAACTTTTATGCGGCAATGACCCCACTTGCTATTGTCAAGTTTGTTTTGGAGAAGAGCATTAAAATTATGTTATTATTGTAAAAATAATTATAAATAATTAGTTTAATGTTGTAAATTAATGTTTAATTGTATGGTTAATTATAATAATAAATGGATTGAATTTAAGTATTGTTTATTTGTCAGGTTTGCATGCACACAAATATTTATTTATTTTTGGCTTGGCTCTTTGTTTACTTGTTATATGGGTTTCAACGCATTTTTAATGTTGCATGGTGCCCCATACTCTTCCGCGAGTTTTGTGGGTTTAAAAACTTATTTTCCAAAACAAGTCATATTTTTTTTACCAGAAAAAATAACTGCTGCCTTGACTTGTGTTATTTTTTAACCTTAATTTCGATTAATCATAAACGCTAAAATTGCTCATTTAACTTAATGGTTCTTTTAATGAATAATTTACCTTGTTTATTTACTGTCAGTTAAAAATTAAGTAGTACGATTAAAGTGTACATTTTGATTGTAAAATAATTTTCAAAATGCCTCGACCTCGGGATCGGAATCCCTCCCTTTCCAAAACTTGTTTGATTTGTCGTCAAAAAATAATCAATCCATTTAAACTTAACGATAACAATACTAATTATAGTAGTAATCAAGTGCCTTTAAATTATGATAAGCAGAAAATTAAAAATGAAGCAAGGCACCCGCCCTCCTCCTCCAACTTAAGTCAGTGGAAAACTCTCTGCCTGGAAACCTTATCAATGTTATTCGGCCTTCCTGCTAATCATCCAATTATCAAAATATTCACAAAAAGTGGAAGAGTCTCCACCAACTACACTACTTTGGAGGCTGACACTACTGGTCCAGTTTCGTCGAGTTCTGAAGGAAAAATGTGTAACAGATGCTTTGAAGACATTAGCACAGTTCACCTCATCCTCTGGCAGTTATCCAGCATGGAGAAGAAGCTCTCTCATTTGCAAACCTTACTATTTTCCCGTCTCCTCAAAAACTACGAGAGTCTCCCAACCCCCACCATATTCAGCCCGCTTGGACTACCAGATCTCCAAAATAATTTATCCTCTTTAAAATACGACGATCTCGTTAAAATATTATTTGAAGGTAAGTAAATTCACTCAAATTAAATCCACACTAAATTATCTTAATTGAATTCTAATTAGTAATTTATTATTTATATTTTCCAGAAATCAAATCAAAAAAAGAATCCTGGCCAAAACCCACCACAATTTCTCCTCAAAGATGGAAAGCAGCTTCTCAACATTCCACCCAAACGGCTAATCTCCAATCGCAGTCCACCATTCTCCCTCAAAACCCATCTCCTCCCCCATCCCCCTCCACATCCTCCCATTTTGAGGAAACCACCACCGAACTCTTTTTACCAGCTGTCATCAAAACAGAAGTAGACCCGCTCCCCACCACAACTTCAGAGCCTTCAACTTCACCTCCCTCCTCCAAAACTAAAACTCCTCCACCTTCTCCTCCCCTTCCCCCCAAAAGACTCTCCCGAAAGCCTGTCAAGTATCTAGACAAACCCCCCTCCAAAAAATCACCCAACCCAACCGACTCTGACAATGGCTCCTCCGATGACTACGAACCTCCCCCAAAAAAGTCTACCAGAGGTAGACCACCTCGCCTCCCTCTCAAAAAATCTCCTCCACCTCCTCCCCCCAAGAAAAAAACCACAAAAACTCTCGGAATCAGTGGTCGTTACCTTTGTACCTCGTCCTCACCCACCTGCACCCTCACCTTCCCCACCAAAAAATCCCTCGCCTTCCACATCCGTTCCATCCATCCCCCCTCCAAACCCCCCTCCTCTCCTTCCCCCTCCTCCAAAATCTGTGAGCTTTGCGGTATCACCGTCCCCTCTAAACATCTCCGCAAGCACTTCTTCCTCCGTCACCACGGCAAAGGTTCCCACAGCTGTACCCTCTGCTCCATGGACTTCCACTCCTCCACCGACCTATCCACTCACTCCTCCCTCCACAACCTCCACAAGTCCTCCCACCCATTCACATGCGTCGTCTGCTCGAAACTGTTTACCAACTCAATGGACCTCAAAGCCCACGTCTCCTCCAACCATCTATCCAGCGGCCTCAAGTGTGAAATTTGTGGGATCATGAAGCCAAATGAATATCTTCTCCAGAGACATCTCAAAGTACATGACAGGATGAAAGACTTTGTGTGCTCTCAGTGTGGCAAGAGATTTTCAACAAAAGGTTACCTCAAATATCACGAGGATCACTACCATACAAATTTGGGGAGGAAGTTCCCTTGTGAAATTTGCGGCAAGGAGTTTATGCACGAGAAGAATGTGGCGAGGCATTTGAATAGTCACAAGGAGGAGAAGGCGTTTAAATGTGGGATTTGCGGAAAGGGGTTTAACTATAGTCATTTGTTAAAGAAGCACGAGGAGATTCACTCGGGGACGAAGAATTACGAGTGTGAAAAGTGTGGGAAGCGGTTTCGTCAGGAACAGAATTTGAGGCAGCACTACAAAAGTCACAGGGAGAAGAATAAGAAGGTAGGGAGGAGGAAGAAAGAAGGTGATGGAGGGGAGGGAATGGTGGAGGAGATAAGTTATGAGATTAGAGAAGAGGAGGTGCTGGAGGGGGAAGGGGAGGAGATGGAGGTTAGAGAAGAGGAGGATGAGGGAGAGGAGATGGAGGTGCTGTTGCAGGTGAAAGAGGACTTTGGAGGGGGAGGGGGTATTCAGGCGACAATAGTTCCAACGGATGGGGAGGAGGAAGGGGGTATTGGAGGGATGGTAGGGTTGGGTGGAGTACAAGGACATGGACAGCAACTGCAGCAGTTTCAGAGTGTGCAGGAGATTCAGTTTGAGACGCATCCGGAAACGAGTGGTGGAGGGGGAGATGGGAATATGGTGGAAATTTCTGGAGGTGGTCATCATAATCAAGGAGGTCATCAAACTGCAACTGTTGTCTTTTTGTATGAATATCAAGCATAGTTAACGAAAAATCTATATATTAATGTAATTTCTACATGCTAAAAAAATATATATATCGTGATTAAGTGATTATAATATTTCATCAAAACTCAAATAAAACTTATGACTATGACCTTGCTGAAAACATATATTTTGAGGAATTTTTTTAATTAGTCGAATGAATGAACTGTCATTGAAAGTGTTTTTGTAAAAAAAAACTTTTACAGTTGAGTTTACATGTTGATTATATTTGAACTCGGTTAGAACCCAACAAAATACATACATGCCAAAATTCCCCAAGCCTATAATATTTTTTTTCATAAGCTTTTGTATAACGTATTTACATAAGCAACATTTGTGAAATGGAATAGTTGGAAGAGCGCAAAAAAAACCAAGCCAATATACTAAAAAACAGTATGACTAAAATAACATGTTATGCTATTCGGTTTTTCAGAGTAGAATGCATGAAGGAATACATACCTATGCATACTCATTAAACTTGAAATAGAGTTCTTAACCCTTTTTTATTTCCAAGCTGACACACATACCTACACACCCACATATACATGAACACAATGATCAAGATTTGCCCAAACTTATGTAACATAAAAAAATATCACTTGTGTAACCAATTGGACTGGTTTAAACCCAGAAAAAACACTTGTATCTTTTTTTTCATATTATCTTGCGTATAGATATAGATAACGAGGCTAACCTTGAAACTGAACTTGTGTATCAATTGAACCAAATTTATTTTGGCGTGGAATTTTTTTTTCACACTCGTTCACTTTATATTCCACCCTGGACTGCTAAACACTTGGACAAGTATCTTGACTTGGTATCCACCCAATTTAAAATAAAATAACTATGGCAACTACAGGTCAAGTGCCTAATATAAAATTAAACAGTGGACATGTCATTCCCCAGTTGGGTTTGGGAACATGGCAGGTAAATAAAATTAAAAATATTTAATTGGTTTCTAATTTCATTCCATAAATTTTAAATATTTTTCTAGTCCAAACCAGGTGAAGTCACATCCTCCGTTATAGCCGCTATTGAAGCCGGCTACCGCCACATTGACGCTGCCCTCATTTACCAAAATGAACCGGAAGTTGGAGCCGCCATAAAAGCTAAAACTGCCGATGGCACCGTAAAAAGAGAGGATCTCTTTGTAACCAGTAAACTCTGGTCCAATTCTCATCGTCCCGATTGTGTCCTCCCAGCCATTAAACAGACGTTGAGTGACCTTGGCCTTGAATATCTCGACCTTTATCTGATCCACTGGCCTATGGGTTTCCAACCAGGTGGCGCCCTGATTCCTACGGATAATGATGGAAATGCACTGCTTGATAATCAAACAGATTTGGGGGACACTTGGAAGGAAATGGAGAAGTTGGTCGAGTTGGGACTCGTGAAGAGTATCGGGGTTTCGAACTTTAACAAAGGGCAAATCGAACACATTCTTCAAATTGCTAAACTACCAGTGTCTAATAACCAGATTGAGATGCATCCATATTTTGGGCAAGCCAAGCTTGTGGAGTATTGTCAGAGTAAAGGGATTAGTGTAACGGCTTATAGTCCATTTGGATGTCCGGCTCATCCCGCAGCAAAACCGGGGGATCCAAAGCTATTGGAGGAACCTAAGCTTGTGGAAATTGGGAAGAAATATGGAAAGGGTGCGAATCATGTGATTTTGAGATGGATTGTAAGATGGATAATTATATAAATATTTTTTACATTATTACTTCAAAATAATTAATGGATAATAATTATAAATGTAATTGATTTTGGCGATTTTTAGCTTCAAAGGGGCGTCATCACTATACCCAAAAGTGTGACGAAAAGTAGGATCATTGACAACTTTTCCGTTTTCGACTTCACCTTGACAGAGGATGATATTAAGCTGGTGGAGAGTTTGGATAAGGGAAAGGTTGGAAGGATTAATACAGATATTTATGGGGTGGACACGACGGGATCCAAGGATTATGGGTTTAATGACGAGTTTTAGAACAAGTCAAAGTTATCAGATCATCAGATTTATTTCTTGAATGTTATGAAACATAACATAATTATGAAATAAAATGTTGAGCAATAAAATTGAATACTTGTCGGCATTTAAATAATATTTTTTTTACACTGCATAAAATAAATACATCATGGATAAATTTTAGCATTAAAATAAATAGGTCATCTGTAAAAAAAATGTGGTACTGTAAATTTTTTGATGTGGTTTCTGCTACTTATTTGTCTAGTCTGCATTCCAATAGTTAGACAGACACAAGACCAGACGTGATAATGGGATATCTGGCGCTGGCATGTGTGATTTGGGTATAATGAAAGTATTTACTTGTTACATGAAAATGGTACATAGGTATATTTTTTCTTGGCTTCGATGATGATGATGCTATATGGCTTAACTGAACATTTCTACTTGATATTATCAATTAGTTATATACGGAAATGAAATGAATAACTTGTCCTTGAAGGTTTCAAGTGTTTTTGTATATCAGCAACAAAAAATACATAATCAATACATTCACAGGTTTAAAAAAATTACATATCTTTCATTTATTTACCATATGAATATTTATAACTACTGATTATGAATTATTGGTATACATTGCTACTTTACTAATTTATAATGATACATTAAATTGATACAACGGTCCATATAAATGTCGGCACAGATTTTCCCCTATAAATATTAATACAGCGCCACATAATCCAAAATCTTGAATATACATACAATGCTAATATTTCTGGAATAAAGGTTTTAGCAGAGTTGGTTGTTTCACAGTAAAATTTTGAATTTTGGATGAGAGATAAAGTTATTATTGTTATTGACGTACATCCAAAAACCATTAGCCATACTTGAGGCTCTAATGGACCATAAATCGATTTCCATGAAAAACGCTGACAAGCTTTGGGAGTTGTGAAAGTCAGCCAAATGTAAACCAGGGGCGATGAGAAACTGATGATATTATACCGCTGATATGTTGGGCTAATCGCTAGACCAATTTCAGCTTCTTCGTTAATCAAATGACCAATCGTACCAAACCATTTGCCTGTCTTAGGGTTTTGGCCTCCGAAGGCAGGAGATAGAAGACGTTGAATTGTAAAGTTAAATTTTTGCATGAGAGCTTTCATAGCAAAGGTGAAATAACCATGGCTAAGATACCATTCGTTTTGTTGAAATTTATTTCGACGAATTAAAACGTTTGCTGATAAAACTGGACAACTAACAGTAAAAGTTTTCATATGTTCGAATTGATTTGGACAATTGCTGAATAATAAGTGCAGGTGGATTGCTGATGAATTTTGATGACGTTCTTTAATGACCCATTTATTATTATAGAAGCACCGTGAATAAATTTCTATAGCAAATAGGTCATTGTTATCGAGAAATATATTTAATAAAAACATATTTTTGAATTTTTCGAAAACACGTTTGTATTCCATCGTGCCTAGCTTTTGACCTTGACGTGTGAAGTGCAATAAAACTAGGTAATTCTGATCATGTGTTAAAATCCATTTTAATCTTTCCGACTTCTTTAATATTTTAGCTATTCCAATTTTAGTAATATGGCTTGAAGCCAACACAAAGTTGTGTCGGGGTTTATACTTTTGGATATGTTTTACTGGTGGAAAGGTACTCCAGTTTGTAAGTAATATCGAGGAAAAATCTATTTCTACTTCATCAAATATAAGTGGAGTTTTCAGTTGAGTTGAAAATGATGTAAAATCTGGGAAATGGGGTAAATGAATATCTGAGGCAATGATATTAACAAATGTCGATTTTATTATGTTTGAGAGTAAAATTGAATCTAACCAGCTTTTCAGTTTGAGTTCAGTTAGTAAATTTGGAATTAGTTTAGAATCAGTTTCTTTTGATTTCTGTTCGGAACAAGAAATGACCAGAGAGAAAATGCAGTAGAATATGGTAAAGCTTGGGAAATGCATTTTTCTTTATAAAATCGTTATTTTATTCACATGCCCAGTGAATAAAACAGGACGGACAAAATAGCAAGCTAAATATGTATGCCCGTTTGCCAAGCCTTAAAAAGAATCATTTCTGGATGGAAGTTGAGTAAACAAAATAGCTAATATAAATACATGTGTTCATTTTACGATTACATGAGTAAAAGTATTCTTTTGTGTAAAACGTTAAGAAATAAGGACTCTGCTGTTCTCATTGTTTGTATGCATTAAAAAACCTTGTGTGAATTGAGAAAGCACATTTTTTGTAACTAATTAGATGCAGAATTGTCTATAATAATGAATAACTGGTTCTCTGGACAAAGCAGAAGGTTGTCTGCCACGTATGTCAGCATGATTGTCAACTAAAATGCACTTCACTTCATATTATTTCAAAGGCATGTATGAATCTTGCATTGAAGGCCACTAGTGCAACTAGGATGGAAAATGTTAATTATGTTACATGCTTAATGCAACATTTCCGGGTCCTCATCTGAATGGCACTTTCTTTCTTATGACACTACGTTTCTTACTTGTTATTATGGTTTAAGAGTTGAAGTTATTAAAATTGGATGACTATATTTAATAAAGTTCATTTGTCTCCCAAATCGATATTTATTTTCAGAGTTTACATGCCAATTTTTTAAATTTAACTTGTAACCTTGGTAATAAAAAATGCATAAAAGATAAAGTTTCCTTCAAATAATCCCTTCAATCTTTCTTAGCTTTAAAGAGTACCGTAAATTCTGACAGTTTAGACAAAAAAATCATTTAAAGTGTTGGTTTATTTTTAAAGCATTTAAATGGTACCCTTTTACCTTTAAAGTTTGCGTTCTGATATTCCTTTAGTAAGTTCATATTCACAAAAAAAATACCCAAAAAAATCTTAATTGCACAGCCGTCATATTAAAGGTACACATAATATCCTAAAATATGTCCAATATTAAAAACCCATACATCCAAAAATATTTATAATAGGTATATATGTGTATATGTATGAACGAAGGGCTTTAAAAGTACCTTTTTATAATGCGACAAAAAAACCTGCTATTTATAAACATCGAACCTTTTACTGCAGAGGTCGCATGTACAAAAACCCATGCACATTTTTAATACAACTTTGTAAACTTTCTTGAAGGTACAAAACGATATATTTACTTTGTACTAAAAAATTAAACACACTTTAACATGTAGAAGTATCATGTAACCCTAAGTGGAAAAGAAGATACAATTGTTCTCGTTTATTGCTGGTTTGTGTGCACAAAAAATTACCAGTATCTCCTCTGTATTAAGCAGTTGTATAAATAAGGCATTTGCAACAGACAAAAATTATTATAATTGCAAGTGGGTTCAAGCACCTGTTTCAGTCTCAGTAATCATTTGTCTTTAGAAGCAGTTAGAACACCACAATATTTTTAGGAGAAAAAGAGTGTGTACTTTTGTGCTAAAATATATTGAAGGGGGGTTTTTTCGTTTTATCATTCTAACAGTTAAAATGTCACTAAGCTATTATAACGGTGGTGGTGTTCTTGTTCAATATCCTACAAGGTCATCCGTAATTAAATCAGCTCGTTTCTGTTGTTTAGGCCAGGATACCAACGTCAAATATCAAGATAAGCTAAAACACGATATTCAGTTAACCCATCAGAATTACATGCACATCGAACAGGAGAATAGTCTCTTAAATTTGCAAGTAGACAATTTAGACAACCGCTTAAAGGATCAGGATTATCAATACGCCTGTTTAAAATACGAGCTTGAACAGATTAATCGCCAGAAATGTGATTTGAGAAATAAATCTAACGGTGATCCTAAAGCACAAAAGTTAGTTGACCATTTTCAAGTTATCCCTAGTTCTAAAATTGTATATGAACCAAAACCAAAAATATTGGCTGACCAATCAAACATTCATTTTGCTGACTTACAAAAACTACCTGAAATTGTGTGTGTTTGTGGCGTTCAGTTTAAAACACAACAGAATTTAAAAGAACACATAAAGTACTACAGTAATAAAGCCAATTTTTCATGCAAACTATGTGGAATACAAAAGCATGGACTGAACCTACTTAAACATCACATGAAACTCGTTCACAACGTAACATATTTTCCTTCGGTAAAAGGATGCCGCAAGTGTGGGAAGCTGTTCAAGACAATGGAAGAGTTGCATTCGCATCGGAGACAAGAACAGTAAGTTTAAAATAACATTTACTTATATTTCAGAAATTGAATGATTTATTAGTAAATTTAATTTACGATGTTTTATTTTCTGTCAATTTCAGTGGTAGGATGAGTAAAGATGGATACCGGAAACAGGCCAAAAGAAATTCCCAAAATATTTTATATCGATCAATACAAACAGATAAAATTGGACTAGCAGCGTATTAGAATGTTTAAAAATGCATGCATGAAAATGTAAATGTTTATTGAATGATTATATAAATAATGTTGAACTGCTGAGAAAATAATAAAAAAATCTTTCAAATTGAAACTAGTATAGTTCAAAATAAGGTCCTTCGTTTATTACGACATACGAAATCATTAAATAGCATACATACATACATCCATACATATATGCATAAAATATGTATGATACATACTACTTCAATTCAATATTTCACATATAAAATATTACAGGTAACTTTTAACACAGCTAAAATTATGAGCTTAGCTTTAAGCTTAAAACATTTCTTTCAACTGGCGACATAATATGAACTTTTTTCATGAGTTAATCCCAAAGCATAAATTGTGAAATGAGTTTGTCTAGAGTCGTAAATTTTTGTGTGTAAAATGCATGCATCTATGAATACATCCAATATATTTTAGGAGCATTATTTTGATATCACGTTCATTTGGCTTTTGATGGCGTGATTATTTAATTTTTATATAACATTTTACAGACCAATCGGTTTGCCTTTTTTAAACAAGAAAAAATACACATAATTTTTGACCCTCGTTATCATAAAAACATAGACATTAAAAATACCTGTGAGTGTGCTGTTGCTTTTCAAAAAAGCTTGAAAGCATGGAACTTACAACTTTTCTAGTTTGACTAAAAATAGATAACTTGTTGTACATTTGTGTACAGAGGTCTTACAAAACGATCCTTTTTAAAACCAAAATTCGTCTTAAATTACACACACACAGTTTTTAAGCTTGTCAGCCAAATTCAACTACTGACTAACTTTTAGCACAGACCATGCTATCTTGTAGGATCAGCCTTGGATAATTCTAACAAGCACACATCAGAGGAAAAGAGAAATATTTCAATTGCCAAAAACTAGCTTTCGTATTTCATACATTTTTTATTACTAAACTGAGTTTTTTACAATCCTTGATTCAAGGTTTTTAAGTGTATTCGTAATCGCTTCAGACAAATCATCAGCGGTCTGTTGGTTTGGAAGATTACGGATGGATAAGATTATTCTATTCGCTATTCGATATCTAATCAACAACCCCAAATCGATCACTGTACAATCCAAATAAGTAGCTTTGATTTTTTTATGCAAATTTGCAAGTCAACTAGTTTATTAAATCACCACAAATCACAAATTGAAAAATTTCCTTATTATCCTACCAGTAGTTTCGATTCTAGGCTAATTCGCAGAAAGTTCATTCGCATATAACCTAACCCGCACTCGTCCTATACACATACAACCGATTG
>JAQFZH010004326.1:0-12142 GCA_034695485.1 Entomobrya nivalis
CACCATTTCCCATATTTACCAATATTTCCCAGGTGGGAAGCAATTTGGCATTTTGGAGTGGGAAATAGGGAACACTGCTTATACCGTATGTTTGTTCTAGTTTGCTTATAATTTAACATATTGTCTACCCTTTGCAAATAACGGAAAAATTAAAACTTGAAATATGGCACAAATTTCGAAGTGCTCTGTTTGAATGTAGGAAGGTTTGGATTTGCATATGACATGTAAACAAACTGTATTATGCTAAGATACTAAATTTTATTGGTAGCAATAAAATCATTAGATAAGTTGAACAACAAGTTCAACAAAAACGTTATCATTTTGTAGTTAAATTAGAACTAGCACAAGATTACAGTGAGCACTTTTTACATTACATTTTTAGTGATAAATCCTTACAGTAATTATCTGGTTTTAATATAAAATCAACTATTCATTTTACACGTGATACTAGCAGAAATTGTACTGTCAAATTTACTGCAAAGTCAAGACATCTTAACGGAGTGAGCTTCTCCACAAAATTGTTATCGCCAAATTTGATTTTAATTTTAGCACAAGATTTCCAAAACCGTCTGACCCAATTTCGGTTTTTTCTACACAGTCTTTTCTCCAACTTACTTACTTGAACTAAATACCTTTCAGATTGCGTACGAACTGTAACCATTCCACTTAATATGAACAAGAGTATACAAATCCCATTACCAATTGCTATACCATAAATTGCAAATTCCAAAACATTAGCATCTTGTTTATCTCCACTTAAACATGTCACTAAAAGAGCAAGGTTAATAGATATTCCAAATGTTGCACAAGCCATTAAAATTCCCAGACAATTTTTCTGGATCTGATTATACAGTGTATTTAAAATGACTGCTTCCCTGTACATTCCAAAGCTACTATACAAATTTTCATTGGTATCAATTTGTTTGGCCGAAAATTGAAGAAATTCTTGTTGCACTATAGGGCTAATAATTGTGAATATGCAAACAATAAAACTGGCACAACTAGTTGTAAAGTTCCACACACAAATATTTACAAAGAATACCGTATATTTGACAAGTATTCTTCTAAATTTATGGACGAGATCCAAATAAACAATTACAGAGGAAATGTCGTAGCATTCTTCTAAGAGAAATGCACCTATCAAAGAGGATTTACATGGATTAAGCCAGTGAAATCCAAACACAATGAATGTCCCGAAGAGATTTGAGGAAATCAATATCAACGGAATGAAGAACAAATTGAAGCGAATTTTAGAACAAGTTAAGATCTTACTTATTTTTAAAATATTGTTGAGATAGAACCCTAAAAGGGGCCCCTGTTGCCTTGTTAGATCGATAAAAGATGAACCTGTCATCAATGTTATCCAGGAGAACCATCCAAGTATTTTGTCAAAAGTGGATTGGCCGAGAACCCACTTTGATGGAATATAAAATTGGCAAAGTTGTAGCAAAATTAATGCAGTACAAAGAATGCTCTTGTATTTCAGACGATTAATATTTTCTTTGGTTTCTGGGAAAAATTGAAAACTTTGAGAAACTGCTTGTTGAGATTGTTTCAAATAGACTGGTATGCTGTGATAAAAGGTGGAAATCCTTGTTGTTTTTTGAAGAAGACACGTTTTCCCGAATTTCTGTTTTAAAGCCATATTTAAAGTTTGAAATGTTATATTCCTGATGGAACTTTCAAGAGAGAAGTATCGTTTTAACAGGAATTTAAGAAAGAAATTCATTAGAAATTTAACATTGTCTCAGTTCGAATACCGGATTTGAACTAAAACGTAACCATCGTCAGACCTGTTAGTAGTCATCACTCACAAAGTTAGAAGGAAATAGATAAAATAATTGTTTTTGAGTTTACATAAGCACACGCCCATTAGATTAAAAACGTAATTTCAAACTGAATGAAGTAAACATGTTATGTCGTGAAATACGTGAACATTTGCAAACATTTAAAGTTACTGTTAAACTTTATTCACTTCACTACTCTTAAATGTTAAAGTACCACTGGTTAGTCATCTTGAAATATCATTTGGAAAATAACTAGTGTTTAGGTTTCTTACAAAAAAATGAAACCAGGAAATAAGTTTCCAAAATATTCTGTTCGAATACCTTTCCTTTTCAATTTTATGTACTATCTGATGATAAAGCTTCAAGATATATTAAATTTGATTGATTTTATTCTATAAAGTTTTGCTCGATGCTCACACTATTTGTATAACATAAATATATACCGCAGTACGTTATAACTAAAGATATACGAATACCAAACTATTCATTATATTCGACACGTAATTTAAGATAGGGTTTAAGTCAATGCCTTTGTTGTCTGTAAATTAGATATTTCATCGTTTATACAGGACATTTACCATGTTCACAAACATGAATAAGGTAGGCAGCTGTCCAACGTTTATACAATTAAATATTCATCTCGTCTCAAGCGTTTGAAATTCACAAGAACTTCGCATTTTAATGTCCACCCGTCCAACCATATTGAAAGCTAGTTTTTTTAAATATCGAAAACCGGACGGTAGGAGCATATAGGAACGACTTTTTACTCTACATAAAAAATACAGCCATTACAAATTGTAGCACGCTCTCAAATATTGCGAATAGCATTAAGTACAAAAACACCTTTGCATCGAACCGACAAATCTAGCGAATCTAGGGAAACTTATCATCGTCCGCGTTTTAGGTTTTATGTAAAATATTCACTTGATACTGCATGCTTTTGTTGGTATATCTTCCTCATAATTTCTTATCTGATATTCCCTATAATAATAAATTACTTTAAAAAAATTAGTTTTTTAAATGGTATAAAATAGCTAAAAAAATCTCCGTAATATTTGGACAAATATTATGTTAGCATATAGTTTTTTTTGATGTTTCTTATTCATAAAAGAAGTTTGGAGAGTAAAGTTTCGATTCAGCAAGACTTCCAGACAGAAATTCATTTGAATTCTTAAGTTAACTTTTGTATACCTTTTTTGCACTAAAATCACACGAACCAAAGTACTGTATACAGGTACTACTCTTATATTACGAATAAAATAGATAAAAAATGGTTTTAAGTTTATTAAATCAAACGCCAATTCAATGTAACAAAAAATTGCAAACTGAAGACAGCAAGTGTCAAAGGCATACTAATGTATTATCGTGGCTTATTGGCTTCGTTCAATTTTAAGAAAACAACCAATGTTTTCTACATTTTCTTACAAAAATTAAAAATTTATACCCGGAAATAAATTAAACATGTTGCGTTCTAATATCTTTACGTCACTACACTAATTTAAATATTATGCAATACATGTTAATGATACGTTAAAGAACCATATAATTAAAATGGTAAATTGTCTTTTCGAAAGTTTATTCTAAATTGATTTTGTTTGGCAAATTTATGTTCAAACACTAAAACAATAGTCTGATATTCTTTATCGAACTCAAACACATATCCAGCTTACTATAACCAAACTTTAAAAAACTTGGAATGCAAATATTAAACTATTTATTTATAAAAAGTGCCACGCGTTGAAAGATAGGGTAAAAGTCAATAACATTATTTGTTTTTAAAATAGCTATTTTATCGTAACATTGTAATATCGAGTTTTTTCATTCGACAGAATATTTAACATTTTCACAAACAAGAGGAAGGTAGACAGGTGTACAACTTTTTGTCTATTAAAATATTCATATTTAACGATTGACATTCACTATAATCGTTTATTTTTAGGATTGTCGACAAGTACAGAACTCCACTTGAAAGACTTAACATGACTACAAAACTGTGTGTTTTTTCAACTAAACAACGAAGATCTTGCCTATTCCATATTTTGGATCGCATCCCATTGCCTATGTTTTAGATTATGCAAGTTTAACATATACAGCATACCAATAAGTTGTATTTGGAAAATGTTTAGCATGGGTGCAAATTTTTACGCAAACAAGTAAAAAGTAGGTCAGGTGTGGAATATAAAGTCCTTATAAAAATTTATTCGTAAAAAAAGTAAGTCTGGTATTAAAACTTGTGTTATTAAAATACCAAAGAGCGCTTTTATTACAGAATAGCAGGAAAGTTATAATCAGATTCTAAATAAGAGGGAATATTAACAACAAAAGGGTAGTATTAGCGCATGATTTTTTGATGTTCATTAATTATTTAAAATAATAGTCTGTTATATGGCCACTTCAAGAATAAATATTTATAGCAATATAGCTTACTGCTAAAATTATGCCACGAGTTTTAGTTTATATTAATTATTTTATAATATTTCCAGTATACAAAAACTGACATGTTCAACTCATTTTTGAACAGTACCCTAATCATGTTTAATTTTTAATAGTTTAAAAAGAAGTGTGGAAAGTTCAATACAATTGATTTACTTAATATACAAGCTAACGTTTTACATAATGTTTTATAATAAAGACTCAATCAATACATATATATCAATCAAGAATTATAATCGTGTTACAATAAAATATGTGTTATGTAATATTATGCATTGCCCAACCATTTAATAAATAATCCACAATTAAGTTTCTTTTCGAAATGTTATCATTTCAACAAACTTAGCTAAGATAAAATTCATACACTATTATTTTACTCTTGATACTAGCAAAAATTGAACAGTCAAATTTACAGCAACGTCAAGACATTTTAACGAAGTGAGCTTCTCGACAAAATTATTATCACCAAATTTGATTTTAATTGTGGCACATGATCTCCAGAATCGTCGAACCCATATCCTGTTTCTCTGCTCATAAGTTTTAACTCCAACTTAGAAACCTGAACTGAATATCTTTCAGATTGAGTGCGAACCGTTACCATTCCCCTTAATATAAATAACAGTATAAATATACTATCACCAATTGCTAAGTCAAATGTTGCAAGTACCAAACATTAGTTTCGTGGTTGCTCTTAACGAAGCATATGAATAAAAGCGCTAGACTAATTGATAGTGCAAATGTTGTAGATGCCATTAAAATTCTAAGAGAACTTTTCTGGATCTGATTGTACAAAGTATTTAACATTATTGTTATTCTATACATTTTCAAGCTACTGTAAACATTTTCACTGGTATACATTTGTTTCACCGAAAATTGGAATGGTTCTTGTGATAGGGCTTATGATTAGGAATGCAGCTGTTATAAAACTAGCGCAACTAGTTGTAAAGTTCCACATACAAATTTTCACCATGAGCACAATTAATTTGACCTGAATGACAAGATCTAACTTAATTAATACAGAGTAGTCGTAGCATTCGTCCAAAAGAAAACCTCCTATCAACAAGTGGATGCTTTAGTGGGTTTATTGAGCAATTGTAGTTTGTACTAATTGTCTCTACTGTTACTGTTATATGTATAAATCCGGGTATTGCCCATGCAAAATTGTATCAATATATTTTTATCATCTATTTGAATCAACAACAAAGACCAAATCGAAGTATTTGGTTTAACTGGACATGTATAAGGATATAATGAGGGTTTTTATTTATCATTGGATTTTTTTACAATAAATCACTACTCCCTTAAAACTTTACATGTGTCATATACCTGAAAAAAAAACATTATAGTCATTCTATTTTTTTCCTTGCCATCACATCCAAATAAATTGGTTCATGAGGTTGGAAAACTGGTCCACCCGGAACAAATTTTATCTTGCTGTCTTTTCTTGCTTTAAATTTAAGGTCTTTCAACATGTAAGCAGTAATCAATGGCATGACTTCCTTTGCGAATTTCATTCCAGTACAGTTCCTCGGTCCATGTCCAAAACTAGTGCTTGAAAATACATTTAACCTGTTTTTATTCTCTGGCATGAATCTCTCCGGATCAAAACTATTTCCCTCTGGATTATGTTCTGAGCATCGGTTTATAGCCCAAATGGGAAAAATAATTGTCATCCCCTTCTTGATATCCAAGCCATACTCCTCATTAACCCAGTCCTTAGTGCATACTCGTTCCGTCCGATGGAAAAATGCGTAGAGTCGTAAAGCTTCGCTGAGGCAGGCATTCAGATATACCAACTCTGATAAATGCTCATGCTCAATTTTCCCATTATGCTTGGCAAATACAGCGTCAACTTCTTCATACACCTTTTTCTCTATTTCAGGGTCTTGGGTCATGTGATAAATTGTCGTGGAGACCATAGTGCTCACTTGGTCTTGAGTGGCGAAAAAGAAGACCAAAGCTTGACAAAAGATGGACAGCTCGGTTATCTTAGCCTGTTTATATTCTGGGGTATCCAGCTTATCATACCATTCCAGACACATGTCCACAACGTCATTATACTTTTGCCCTGATTTGCGTCGCTCATCCATCATTTGTTTGAAAATGACAACGAATCTTGCAACTGGTCCAGTATTGAAGATAGTGGAGGGCATAAACTTTTTGAGAAATGGGAATGTATGGGACCAAATGGTAAGCTCTTGAGACTGGATCTGTATTGGTGGGGTAACTAGCTCTTTAACTAATCTCGCAAATTCATTGTCATCTCCAGGATTTTCGCTAATACGAATAGAGAATACGCATCTTGAAATCAGGTCAGTGAGCATGGTTTGCACGGCCCTAGTAGAATTTAAAAAAATATACATTGAAAAAATATATAATAGACATACTTAAGGAATAAATTGAAAATGAAGCAACATTTATTTTACTCATCAACAGCAAACTTTTCCAACACGCCATTTTCAGAGTCTTTAACTTTATTTCTGATATTTGCAACAAAGTCATTGGTTGCTCCCATCATTGGCAGATTCATCAGTTTGATTTTGGCACTGGTGAAAGCTGGTGTGGACATGGAGCGAAGAAGTCGCCATTTTTCAACTAAAATAAAAATTATGAAATGAGATATAGTAGAAATGCTTATTTTTTAAGTATAGTTAACTAAATATATACTGTATGAAGCTTGAAACTATATGTTTTCACATACGTGGTTGAAAGTCAGGCATTTCATTCAAAATGGGATCGCCAAAATCTAGCATTCGTTTTGAATCAAAGTAGGCAGCATCCTTTACACACATCAGTCTCACCAATTCTGGTTCACAAACGAAGATTTGAGGTAGCCGACCTTCATAAACCTTCATAATAATCAAAATTGATTTATTAAACTCTGATATCACCCTTAATAAAAATAAAATATTTAATATATTATTTTAATGGAAAATAGTATCTTACCCCAAACACTTTACCATACTTTTCCATCCATTTGAGATCAGTTAGACCCCCAATAGTTTCATAAATTTCTCTCGTGCTTCCTAAAAGTGGGTGGTGTTTTACCACGGGAAGTCCCATTTTCTCCAAAACTCCATATTCCCAACGAGCGTAAATTAGTAGCCCAAGTACAATCATTACAAGAATTAGCCCTCCCAATGCTAGTAATATCATTTTGATCAAGTTTTTTGGTTTATTTGCGGTAAAAATTTAGCACAACTACATTTCACTTCAACAAAAATGCAAATGTTCTATCTGAAAGTTTTCTGTTGCTAACTGAAAAAATAAAAGCCAAGTGCTGATAGGGATAATGACCATGAAAATCAAGATATACTACGGTGGATTCCTGTAATATAAATATATATATGACCATGTACAATATGTGCTCACAGCATTATCAGAAGACTAAAAGAGTGTCCATGAGTAATGTTAAGTAAATATGAAATGAAGATGACCTTGTATTTGTCACATACCCTACATGTCCAGTGAAGTGGATTGCAGTGAGCAACAAGGCCTACATTTACAAGATACGGTTTAGTTTTTATTTTGTTAAGCTTATATGCCAAAGAATTATATTTAGTAATGTAAAATAACGATTGAGCATTCGGGCAGTAAGTCAGTTTTTATAAAAGTCCTCTTAGTACAAATGCACAGATGTGTTGCTTTTATAAATAATACACACTATCGTCAGTTTTAAAGTTTGCTTGTGGAAATGTTCATGTATAGCCGTATAACTTGTAAATTTTAATGCGATGAAAAAGCAAAATGATGGTTCGCCTGTAGGCTTGCTGTTGCTAACTGACGGTGAAATAAAATACAAGTGCTGATGGCATTTGGTTAAATGAAGAGGACAATGGCAAGTTGATGTATTGCATTGCAATGATATAAATACATATAAGCTCTAAATAAATATGACCTTGATAAGCTCTTGTGAGTTCATATTCAGAAAATTTACATCAGTAGTATTTTTAAATGAATGAATAGCGATGAAATGCGTATTGGGTAATATACTTTTCATGTTCAAGGCAGCAAATAAATTAGCCGACGTTCATGATGAGGTAAAGACTTGTTGGTTTTTTTTAAAGTGAGCTTAATCATTTTGTTGTGGGAAAACAGGGCGATGTAGGATATTTTATATCATTTTTATAAATAGTATTCTGCTTTGCTACTCTTGCCTGGATTTGTCGCATGTATTTTTATATAAATTATTACATTTGGTGCGTGGTTTGATTTGATTGTCGTGATTATCATTATGATTTGCCATTATCTTATATTATAACCGGTGGTGTCATCTTGCTGTCATCATATTAAATTCCTTTCAGGTATAACGAAATTAATAACTTGTAACTTGTTATCAACATTGTGTAAAGTGTTATTGTTAACTAAATGAGTGTTTAATTGATTGGTTTAATTTGTCAGTCATGCTCAAGAAGAAAACCATTGACAATGCTGTAGGCCCATCACCGCTTATAGAGCATCAAAAGCGGCTTTATCTGCTTTTACGAGAGTTGAGCAACGCGAGAGAGATGAAATTCGTCCAAATAAGCAGGTCATCGATTGGGCCAATGGACGTACTCCAGCATGCATGGTTAATAAAAAAGCTTTGAAGTAGTACAAAAAAAACAAATAAATAAACCTACAGTTCGGCATTAATTCTAAAATCATTAAAAGCAGAGCTAAAATTAAGGGTTTTGGTTCATTCAAACAAATTTATTCATTTTCCCAATTTCCCAAGTGTTTTGAAACACAATAAAATCTGTACATTTACTTTGAACATTACATAACTTATTGGACATTTTCAATTTTAAAGTTTGAACTTGTGAAACAGTCTAGCCATCAATCAAAAACCTGCAGTTTGGTGTAAGTAGTTCCTCAAGTAAATTTGCTACAAAATAACTTTTTATTATCAATATTTGAACATTACGCTATGGCAGATATTATAAGTACTCCATTATTTCACGTGCCATTCGTTTGACTTTGATAAATTTAATACATTTCTGCATTTTTTTAAACCTTCGAATTCGCTGCAATTCAAATACTTTAAAAATCATACTATATAAAACTAAGCGATTAGTGGGAACCTTATTCTATTTTCATTCGTAGATACTACATACATACTTACGTATTTTATATTATAAAATTAAGGTAGCTAAAACGTTCTGCAGAGCGAACGAAAATATAGCCCATAAATATTTTATCCACTTAAGCACTAAACACTGCCATCCAAATATTTTGACCGTTTTTAAGTTGCACGCGATCATAAATATAAAACTTCATTTCAGCCTGAACATAACATGGAAAAATATTACTAAGCTAAGGCCATAGCGCCGCTGCCGTATAATAATCCAAAAACACTGACATCGAACCAAGCAAAAGATTGCTGTGACAATTAACTGGTCCCATAGTCATACAACAGGGTTTAATACTCAGAAATTTTTTCCTGAGATATTTTCTTTCTTTTGGGGTAAACTTGCTCGTGTAAATATTTGTCTTACAGTTTCCCCAGAAATCATCTACCGAGTCCGATACCGAAGAAAAAGCCTGGAATGCATGCCCTGCTCGACACAAACTTATCTGTAAATAAAAATATTCATGAATTGTTATACATTCCTGAACTAAAGTTGAGATTTTCGAATTTGCTTACCAGAATGTCCATTAGAAGAAACATTACATCTGTAAACCCGGCTCCCATTTTGAACATTTGAAATACAATATAGCAAACTATAGTTTGTTGAAATCCCAAATCCAAATACATACCCAACAACACGTTTCCTGCTGGTTTAGAAACTAGGCTTAAGGATAACTGTAATCGCTGATATTCCTCAATTGATTGTTCCAGTGACCAACTTTTGTTTTCCAAACATTTAGTGATTCCTTTTAAACAGGTTGCTGTATAGTAAGCGTATACAGCATGAAATGTATTCATAAACGACCATGCAAACGCAAATACTGCCAAGCTAAAGGATTGCGAGGCCCAACAAATTATTTCTAGCCAGAATGGTTTCCATGGAAATACTGAAAAGGGATTTATTTGATAGTTTAAAGTTCTCCATAGTGACCAAGCATAGTTGATGCTTTGAAAGTAGTCGTTTGCTGTGTTGAACAAAAATATTTGCTTCCAACGAAAATCTTGTTTATCTTTTAATTCTTTTGTTTCAGTTGACGCACTTAGTTTTGACCAGGTTATGTCCAAATAATCAAAATGGTGAGCTACATTATTGATGAATTGTGGATTTACTAATATCGGATCACTGAAGTAGTATATCCAATAGTTTGATATCCACAACAATGCTTCCAGTTTACCGAAAACGTCCAATGTTCCAAACTGATGTGAGTACAAGCCGAGTAATAGTAGAACATTGTGAATAAGAGCTGCAGTTGTTACAAAGTGAGCAATCAAGAAAAATGTAAGGTTAAATTTGGAGAAAGAGAGCAAAAAGTTTGTGAGTGAGACTTTTCGATAACGTTTAGCTATTCTAATATCGAATGGACTGAAACAAATTGCATTGTAGTATTTGTATATTTTGCGTAGTGAATTTGTGTAAGCATGTTGATTGGTTGATTTAAGAAAAACTGGAACCTTAGACATTTTTGTTTAAAGTTTACAGTTTCATGAAAACTAGGATTTTGTAATATTCTTGAAACTTTTTATGACACTATGGACTTTTGCAGTGATTTGAAATGTTTGGTGACCAGCTTGACACTGAGGCATTGAAGGACAACTCTTGTTGAAGTACAAAATGAATAACAATTTATTCATAGGGTTATAATCAATATTACGCCAACTTTTAAGCCTTTCTCAGTTGTTATGTATTATTTATTTGTTTTGGAGAAATGAAAATAGTTGCTTCAAAATTATATGTCATTGCTTGCTTTGTAACTTGGCTACTGGATAAACTTTTAGTACACTTAAATACAGAAAATAGATGATTCTTTTAATAGTCGCGTAAAAATTAATGTTCCCGTTTGCCTACGCATTAAACAACGACCACTTTCTCAACAACAAGACAGTGCTACGTTCATGTGAAGAAAATATAAACGCTCTTAAGTCCACTTTACGTCTAAAATATTTACTGGGTTTAGAAACTAATATGATTTGACATGGGCTAAGTATGTTTTGTTAAGTGTCAGAAAGTGATACAAATTATTGATATTACTAGTATTGAATTCACCAAACCACAGAAACGTATATATTCCAGAACTTTAAAACCAAGTCAAAGTAAATTGTTAGACAGTGGCATACATGCAGAATAACGAATTTACACAAGTATGACATGGATTTTTTCAGAGAAATCCAAGAATATAAAATGGTCTATAAATGTTTGCCGAAAAAAAATATCAAAAGAACAAAATATAAGTTCAAGGGTATCTTAAAACAGGAAATTTCTTACTTATTTCCAAAATATTGTTGAAAACAGTAAATTGGGTGGGCCTGATTGGTTAGATTAATTTTTTGAAAATAAAGTCTCCTTAGGAATGAGTCTTTAACTTTTTTGACCCGAATATATAATTTTTTTGCTAGAGGCTTTGACCTAAAAAATGTTTTGCATTCACTTTGGTCATATAAGGAATGGCCATTATTGATGTAAATCATGCAAATGACGTTGGTGTACATGATCTTGGTAAAAGCATATGGCAAGATTATCTGTAAATATTTTGTAGCGAACAAAGGAACTGATTTTTTGTCTGTGTGATCAAAAAGCAAGGAAATTGGAACATGTGTTTTTAATAATTAAGTTTAACAAAGGCAACATATTTCATGCCAACATACTTTTAGTTCGTATCACTATTGTTCGTATGTACAAATAGACATGTGTGTTTTTTCTCTCGACCCGCCATGAAAATTTTCGTGTTTCTGATTTATTGTGTATGCAATATGGATCCCGCGTCCACCTCAAAAAAACAACCAGAACTCCCAAAGGTGGTCCAGGGTGGTGATA
>JAQFZH010004327.1:0-12141 GCA_034695485.1 Entomobrya nivalis
CAACTAATTCAACAGTCAGAGATCTAAGAACATCATTAAATTCTTGAACACTCTTGAAGTGAATATATACTTATAGTCGTATGACTAAAAAAAGTATTACAAAGATAATGTAGCAAATATGCGTAAAAATGGACCATGTTTTTGATAAGATTATGTAAAGTTTGATGCGTAGCAGATCAGTTCTATGTATTTTTTTAAAATTCAAAACAATCAAAACATCCTTTCTTACTTACTAATATATTTCAGAGTATAACATCGACAAAGATTATAAAATATAAAAACAGCTTTCCAGTTTAATTTAAAATATTGAATACATACACTAGCATTGCATTGCAATTGCAAAGTAAATATATTCCATCATAACTGATTTCCAAGAAACGTTAAAATAATAATTGATAAGATCACAGAATGGGAAATCCCTACTTTTTACACATGTATTCAGAGCATCATTCTAATACATAATTAACAAGTTTGTGTGTAATATACTATTTTAATTATCATTATTCTTCAATTGATTAAATTTACGAGTATTAGGTACAACGCTAGATTTTTTTAAAGATCTATATTATTATAAACATAGTGCAGCAAAGCAATACGAAAGTGTTAAAAAATTATGAACTCATGGGTCATGCAGTCAATCATAAAAGTTACGAGAAAATCGAACGGATGTGCGTCATCAAATCAAGTTTGGAATAGAATCCCCCACAATAATAAAATGGTTGGTCCACTGGATTCAGCTCGATTTTCATTTGAGGAAGGTCTATATATAAGGCTTGTTTACGTACCATATAATATGCAACTTTTCATTCACGTCAATTTCATGCTTTGCTATATTTCTATTTTAAAATTATACACATATGTTTATTCACTATCCTAAATTTAATACTACGTAAATGTAACATGTGCACATAAAATATTCTTTTGAAATGAAAACCCTTACTAATCTCGTATCAAAAACATTTAAAACCCTGGTCCCTGTTTTTTTACCCGAGCAGTGCACCAAGCAATCTGGCTGAGAAACGGCACGTGCATGTCTAAACAAACATTTGTGAGACCGATTAAACAAGACGCATAATACAAAATAAGAGTAGTAGTTGTTTACAAAAAAACTGTAATTTAATTAGCATTCTTACCAGATTTGTAATATTGCGAAAATACTTTAAAGCAGTTTTCGTTTCAAACTAACTGGATCAACTTTTTATTGCAAACTTCCCCGGGAGAAGTTTTCGTAATTTTTTTTGGTTAAATGCTTTGCAATATAGATAGCACCAATGGATTAGAATTTTTTGATTCATTCCGACAATATTTCAATATTTTAAGCCTTAGTTTAAAAAAGCAAATACAACTTTGTTTTGAGACTTTTTGTCTTCATTCGGAGCGAATTATTTCATATTTTGGGAATAATATTCCTTTTTAATTCCATTTCTTCAACTCAAAACTGTTTTATCTATGCATTAATTTTATTATGTTCCATGCATGACCAAAGCATTTTGTTCCACATTAACCAAAAAAAATATACAAAAAGTTCAAGTCTAAAAACTCGAAAAGTACAACATGGATTGTAGATGCTATGAACTAAAGTAATTACCGAATTTTGCATGGATAACATGTTGCATGAATTATTTTGACTTGTCAGATTATCGCGCATGTGAAATGTGAATCTTCATCTATCATAATCATCCTTCCTTTTTTGTACTTTTTTGTTCACACTACTCTAATCCATGTAACTTAAATCACAAATTATATAGTAGTGCTTTATGGTTTGCGTTTGGACATCTGTCATGAAAGTCATAATACTCAAATACCTACTTGGTTTAGTTCATCTCTGTCTGAATACATAATAATAATGAATCTGAGCTTTCTAACCAATTTTAATTTGATGATTACACCATGCACCATACTATTTCTACCATAAAATCGTGAGAGATGTATCTTCGATTTATAACCGTACTACCACTACCACTATACTACCACCACAATTACTTCTCAGATTGAGTGGATTTTAAGATTTTTAAGCCTTTTTCTGTTCAGCCATCTTACGAGCTACATCCTTCCTTAGAGTACTGCACTACCAGAAACACATTAGTTCAATCACTTGCATTGCAAGCTTCATTTTCATCGTCAACTTTTCATGGTTGACTTAATTCGATTTCAAAGTACAAAACTTTGTATTAAAACCTGGCTTACTTGGCAGTGCTAAATATTGTGTTTAACACAGCAGTTTTCAAGGAAGCATCAGTGGTTCAGTGGTAGAATGCTCGCCTGCCACGCGGGCGACCCGGGTTCGATTCCCGGCTGATGCAGTATATTTTTGATAAATTTTTGTTATATTTTGAAACTTTAATTGCAGAGGTGTTTAAAAAACAAACTATGTTTAGTTAATCAATTTTTAGTTTTTGTTGAAAACCAATCAACAATATTTTTATTCGTAAGGTTTGAGGATCGAATGTGATGCTATGATTGTGTTATGCAGCTTATAAAATGAAAATGGTTGGGGGTCAGACATTTTTTTAATTATCCGTTGAGCGATTAAGTAATTTTATTTTATTTAACGTTTACAGCAGTTCTTAAATAAATAGAAATGAACATCTTTCGTCATTTTTATATAAAAAAAATTAATACAGCAAGGCATGCTAAACAATCTTTACATCACATCAGTAACATATTCTTCCTTTAATCGACACACACCTGTGGAAGTACATAAAAAATCATTACATAAATTAAATGCTTGCATACAGAATAAGACAGATTGTTTAGGAGTGAAATCTTGAGAATTTTCTTACATCAAGAAAAACGTTATGAACACATTGCCCCACGTCCATGAAAGTTATACAGGTTGGGTCATCATTTCCTTTCACTTTGTCTCCGTGTTCCTTAATGCATTTGTCAACTCCTTCAATAAGAGGTTTTCGGACCTTCTCTGGCATCACATCTTCAATGTATTTCAGTGCCTTTTCATGATTGATTTTTCCTTCAGGGGTCATCTACACAAAGTCAAATGTGATCATTGTTGAAGAATTAATCCACGAAATAAATGTTTTTTAATACAACTTACCATTTCCTTCTTTTCCAACAGACATACTCCGAAACACTGTAAGATAGAAAAAAATATACCACTGTTTAAAAAATATATCGTTTCAGTCTCAGATATCAGGTTTCTCATAGCTTACAGCTAATTTATCTGCAGGAATTTTCCAAATGCTTTTAATTCCAGCTTTATCTAGGCATTCTGTAATAATGGCTCTTTGATGTTCCGTTAATTTCACGTCTTCTCCAGCACACTGTGTCTCCTCTTGACAGTACACACTCTATACACAACAAAATATATTTTAGTTCTTATTGTTATGTAGAACGGTTGATTCCTGCTTGGGAGCTGTGAAAATCGTGGAAACTTACTGTAATTCCTATAAGTAGGAGTCCAAGGACAGGAACTCTAACGCTAACCATTTCAATATATCAGGAATATGAGCACGTATGAAAATAAATTAAAAAGGAGATTATACGAGATTTTCAAATTAAAAATGTGCAGACTTGATTGACTGTTTGCAAGAGCCGAGATTCTAACTAACAATCCATGGCTTTCGTTCCGGATTTATTTATAGACGTTAGTTAAACGGTTTAACAATAATAGCAGCTTATAGAATTTCGTAAAAGGGAGTGAATTTCTATTCATGAAACATTAAATGACTACCTGTGTGATCATCGAAAAACCTTACCTTTCGTGATCAGGTTACCATATCCCTTATAATTTACTCATGTCCGGCCGGCGCTTTGTGCAATAGGCGGTATGATAGTAAAATTCACTTTAACCTGTTATTACTGGAAGCGATTGCCAAATTAATGTAACTTTTTTTTTAGATTTTTGGGCAAGCAAGCGAGGTTCTTGACTGTACTAGAAAAATAGAAAACAGCCCACTTCAGTTTCTTCCTAAATGAACTGTGCGCTTGGAAAACATCAACAAGTTAACTATATTGTGCTACTTTTAAAAATATCATAATTCTATGCAGTATGAATATTCTGGAAAAATTCGCCGAATTTTCAATACTATTCAATAATAGAAGGTTTATAATTTAAATACAAGTACAAACAGGTCAACAGCTTTCAATTTGGAAAATAATTATTGATACTTTAGAAGTTAACCATACATTTGATTGAAATATGCATGATGAAATGTTGAGAATAAATGGAAAAATTATAGTGTACTTGTTGATGTTGATATTACACAAACGGGTGGAAAAATAACTGTAAAGGTAATGCAGCAAATTAATTTATCAAATGCATTTATTTGGATTTCCGTTTTCAAAATATAATGCGTAAATAAAGTTGGTGTTATGATGCCAATTTCGACGTATATATTATGTCGCCAATTTTTTTCTTTACTGTTGAACGCATCCAACATACTGTTTTCCAGTGCCAGAGGTTTCATTACGTGCAAATTTGTCTAATACGTTCTCATTGTGAAGTCCATATCCTTTGTTGATACAATCCAAATGCTTGGAGTAGTATTTCTCCAAAAACTTGAATTGAAATAGAGGCTCCGTGGAACCTTCCCCATTGGCCTCCCCACTTTTGAGTTTTCTATGAACTTCGAATTTCATGTAGTTGGCATTTCTCATTAACTTCAGGTCTTGTGGACACCATTCAATTAATTCATGATCCCTTTGTTGAAGAATATTTAAAAAGCTCATTATCCCAGCCGTATGGCTTACTAAAAGAACAGTTGTTGATTTTTTGTCTTCATCGGTTTGGGTTTCAGTTAAAAGTCCGTCACACATTTCCTAAATTGTGAATTGGTTTACTTTGTATATAGATCGTTTACAAGGTAGAAAGAAATGTAGTAGGAAGGACTAACCAAGATAAAGGACAGAATTCTCTCTCCACATTCAGGAAAACTTTCCCCCTCTGGGAAATACCATTCCTGAGGGGGTGCGTTCAATTGTTTGCAAAATGCATAAGTTTCTTGATAAGATTTTTTCTCGTAAATACCAAAATCCTAAATAAAACAAGTATTTGTAAAAAATAGTATAGTAGTAGTAAAGTTATTTTGCAATTTATCGATTATTGTATTTTTCTTACAACTTCCCGAAGGCGTTTTTCCACTTGTAATGGAATGTTTGATGACACTTTGGAATGTCTAAGAATACCCTCAGCAGTGCATTTTGCCCTTAGAATGTCGCTGGTATGGGCATGGTCAAATTTCACTTGTGACAAGTGCATGCCTAATAGATTCACTTCTATTTTGCCCCGATCTGTTAAAACGCCACAGTCTGCGTCAACATTCATGCCCACATTTCCTGCTGACTGGGCACTACAAAAAAATTATCTTTTTAAAATAGCGGTTTGAAAACTTAAAATACGTATATATGATATGACTGATAATATAAACATTTTCACTTACTGTCGCACTAGATAAATTGTCAGTTTCCCACTTTTGCTGTCCATCTTTTTACTTGTACAGTGTTTGAAGAATCTTTGTCTTTCTTTACCTTTCTAACTGGCTTGTGGTTATGAATGAAACACAAGCGTGGAAAATCATAAGTCTAGAAACATGGGATGTCGATTTCTCCAAGTTGAATTCATACTTCTTTTAGTTTAGTACAATCGAATGCTATGAAGATTTTATTGCGAAATCTCCTTAAAAAGTAATGTTTCAAAAATCATGGCTAAAATTAAACTTTTATGTCTCGATGCTGTATACAATAACTTGTTTTAGGCATTTATACCACCTTCCGTGCATTGGCACACTCTTTATTGTTGTCGTAAATTTAAAGTTGCGAAATGCTAAAGGTTATTGACAAGCATTTCCACATGTACTTTTATTGAACGAAGCAGCAGATAGTTTATAGTACAAAAAGTAAGAAAATTAACAGTAAAAATTACTCTAAATCCTGGAGTTAAATTCACGAGTGATGTCAGTTACGTATTTTTACTCATTAACCCTTTTTCTTCTCTGAATTACTGATTTTTATTGCAAATTTCAATTATGACATTTAAAATGTTGTAGCCGTATTATCAAGAAATGTTTTACAATTAATTTGGTTTCTTATTTTTGAATTTTGAATACAAAATATGATAATCACTGGTATTATAAATCTAACTTGCTATTTCCATAATGCATAGGGGTAATGGAAAGGGAACCCAAACCTTGAGTTAAAAATTCATATTCATACCAACGCACTTCATCAGGTGCCAGATTGAAATAGCAAATCCAAATAAATGTGTTCAAAACTTAAAAGCGATTTAATGAAGCAAATAACTAACTCTCTTAATAGATTAAGTAGATTTTCATCGGGGCATTGTAAGAATCTGCGTGGTCAATCCGTTACATCTTTGTTGACATGCTGTAACAAAAATTCAAGGCGTCTAACCAATCATCAGTAATCGTGAAAAAATATATTTTTTAATAGTAGATTCAAATTCGACTGTAGAGAGAACCTTGTTCTAGCCACTCATCAATCCTTTTAACTTAATTAAAAAAATGAAATAGCATTTTTGTTACTGAATGATCGCTGTACATCTCTAGGACATCTTGACATTGACAGGTCTAATTTCAACCAATATGTCACATATAAGGTAAAGGTAAAATAACACTGAGAGGTAATGCGCTTTGACTATGAATTGTGGGTACACAGTTACATATGTAGGTAGTATTTACAGTCTACCGGCTAAATAATTCTTTTCAAGGTTTTTCCCACATAAATTCCATCAGAAGGAAGTAATTTCGTAGAAATGTTTTGTATGAGAAGAAGAGAATTCATCTTTGTGGAGTGGAGTAATTAATTGGTGTTTATGGATCGTCCGACTAACGCTAACCTAGTTAGTTTAAATAAACTGACTTCATTCGATGAATGAATGTGTACCAAAAACTAAAGATTATGAAGATTTTATTGTAATGTTGGTTATTTAACTTGCAGTATCACTATCTTTTGATAGTCCGGCTACCTGTGTATGTATGTCCATTGACGTAATAAAAGTTCACAAGTAACATTCTCAAAAATTGATCATTATAATAAAAAAATAATCGTGTATTTTACAATGGTGCAATTGTAGTCGAATTACTTTGAGAGCATAATTTAAGAGTTTCAATTACTGTTTTGATGACGTACTCAGTCAGTCTTTTTATCGATTTTACTTTCCTCCATGCTTTGTTTAAAATATATTTTTGAAAATGAGAAGAATATAGGACAAGAAAAGGAAAAAGATCTGTGCTTTCCCAAGTGTCCATTGTATAAAACGAAAATAACGCCAATACATATAATTGGGATGTGTGGGTTGATTTATGTTTGTAAACGTCCAAAATAGAATTTTGTACAGGTGCTTGCAACCAATACCTTGAATTATCCTTTCCAGCCATGTAATTCACGTGTAATAAACAATTTTACGCTTAGTTTCTTTTAGCACAATAACACGAGAGATTAATTGAGCAGGTGTTGACGCAAATAACTCATGAGTTTTTATGCGACAGATTGGATTTAATCAGTAAGTATGAAAATCTGCATTTACCACAAAAGACCCTGGACATGTGGATGGATAACTTTTCTCAACCCCAAGAGCGATACCAGTTCAATTATTTTAAAAGCTAGATATTACATTGTAGGTACCCATGTCATAATATTACATGCATTCGTGCACAGTAGTGTGTGTACGTGTAGAGATGTGGATATGCCGAAAATGAAAAATGAAATGTCAGGTAAACTGCTAGTTTTTTACTTGACTACTTGACCACAAGACAAAATCCATTTTCTGAATACTTGAATTTCATTTTAGATCGGATTGAAAGCTTACTTTTCTCACTTCTTCCATGAACTTGTATGTTAGTGAATGAGAACGTGCTGCTGTGGTTAGGTCATTTCTATACAAGATCAAATCAACGACTATTATTTTCACATCTTGCCAGTGCAGTACATTGTTAGCATTTAACTTTTGCACCGCTGGACTTATGTTTGTGACAATCCTACTCATATTTTTTCTTACCTCTGCAATCTATGCACAATTCGTGTACACGTTACTTGTTTTTATAGCACTTTTTTATGATGACGATAATGAGTTCTGTTGATTATCATGCACAGCAACTGGCTGCCATCAACTTCCATCGCATCGCATCACCAAAAACTGACTTACCTTGTTTTGCTCTTCAAAATCAAAAGCAACAATGTAACACGCAACGTTACCAGTTTGTGATATGATTCTTCACCTTCAACGGCAAAAATTGTTCGTATAATTTTTTGGATGAAGATGTGGAGTCAAAGTGTCGTATTACTTAGCCCATACACTTCTATTTGATGGAAATATTCTTGAACGTTCTTCTGTATATTTATTTCCAATAACTAGCTTATGTGTGAACATAGACATCGTACATCTCTAAAGCATACATACAACAAAAAAAGCTTTCAACGATAATATAAAAAAATCATACGACGAAATTGGCTGAATGACCATCACATTGACTCTTTGAAGAACACATACTTTTACACATGCACCTTACCAATATTTTAAGGCAATAAAAGCTATTTAACCAAATAATTCTGCCCTTTTTTCATGGAACATATTATGATGAATCAAACATTAGGAAAAAACAGCCCAGCAACAAATTTTTGTGAACTCCAATTAGGCTCCACTGTGGTAGGGTGGTTTCGTCTTAAACAAAAAATAAAAAGGATGCATAGAATCATACATGCATGTGTACATAAGTACCTCTGTGCATAAAAATATTGGAAAATCGTAATAAAAACTCATACTTGATTTGAATCAAAAGGTGGATAATAAATGTTTTTACATAGATGCCGTGCCGTGCATTTCACTACCTCCATAAGACAAAACAAAGTTAAGTTAAATTATTCATATGGATATATATAAAAATGCACGTTGTGTTCCAATACTATAAATTCCCGTACATCTTTTTTCTATAAGAAAGTTAATAAGCTACATATAATCCAATCCTGCTTCTGGAGGAGATGAATATTATGAGAAGTTACCTTTTTGTCTCAGCTTGTCATTCATTTTTATACTTTAGTAGCATTATTAGCAGAACTTGTTTCTTTAGGCATTGTACCACCTCGGTTGTCTGTTTGAATACTTGTCCATCAGTAGACATGCTTGCCTTTTTGGTTATTAACATTGGCATTGAAGTGTTTTGCAAATGCACTCCTGCTGCTGGACTGAGATGTAATGGTAGACAACAAACTAAACAATAAAGAACGACAAACTAAAAGCCACAGAAATGAATAAACAACACAACGATATTATAAACGAAAACGACTCATCGTAAAATGACTGGTTTCCAGTTCTGCAAAAGAAACTGGACTGTTACAACAACAATTTGCTACAAATTACATTAGTACATATCAGACATACATACATACCTACTTCATTGTGCTTTTTTATTAAAACAACATTTTAATGATTTTTTCTTAAAATAAAAAAATCGTTCCAGCTTTCAAGTCCATAGAGTGATTTGACTGCACACACAAGCATTGTTGAATGTAACATGAAACTTATTTATAACATCAAGCGATGAATCAGTTTGATAAATATAATAGGTAATACATATCAGTTATACACTTATTAAAATTGAAAATCTAATGGAAATTTCTCACGCGAGCTATGTATTTTCTAAAGAAATCATAGCATTCACAAAGTTCAAAGTTTCACAAGTTTTTGCAAATCAAGTCTTGTGTGAACGGTGGTTAATAAGAAGGAGTAATTATATCTAGTCGCTGGACTGCTGGACCAGATACGGGATATGTAATAGTTTGATATTACACAACTCTGGGAGATTAAAAAACAGACCAGTTGCACTTTAAATGTTTCAGAAATAGTAACATACAAGTGCTAAGTGTACAGATGTTCATTTTAAAACTTACAAAAGTTTAAATTAAGTAATGTGAATTCTGAAAGCAAGAGAGTACTATATATTAATCATATTTTGAGCATCATATACAGAAAGAAGTAATTTTGTCTTCAAGGACCTGAACGTCATTTGTGAAGACTGATTGCTGGAAGTTGGACGTCACAAATTACCCCAATAATAATATTATTGCTACTCCAAATCAAGCCAACACGCCAGTCACATTGACACATATTTTAATTTGGAAAATTGACATTTGAAAAGACAATTTAGTTCTGGAGTGCAAGTTATAAGTTTAAGTGGATTTTGTGCAAAGAAGGGAATCCCTGTCCTTAGTTCTTAACTGATTCCAAACGAGTTAACAAGATATAACTGGATCAATTAACAAGTCCATATAAGGCGAACCACTGCAACAAAATGTCTTTGTCACCAACCGAGGAAACAAAGCCAAAAGAGTTCAATATGCTGAGCTCCGAGTCCAAGCAACGACTCCATGAAAAAATCCAACAGCCACCAGGCAATTGGTTTGTTCGTAAATTGAAAACAACCTGGTATATGGTATATGGAATTGTGTTACTTGTTTTAAAACTGAAATTCATTCGGGAAATGTTCTCGCGGAATAAGCGATATGACCCGGGGAGTGAGCCAAGTATGTTGACCTGATCTCAAATGACAGACCATTTAACTTTTGATCTTTAAAAAATGTATGATAATGAAATGGTTTAATGTCATTTGAACAGGGAGACCTGGTGAAGTAGTGGTCATTACTGGCGGCCCACGTGGCATTGCTTATGAATTGGCAAAAAAGTTTTTGCAATTGGATTTCATTGTCATAATGGGTGAGAGCTACGAAAATTAGTATTACCTTTAATTTCTCTTTGATAGTGCATTTAAAAGACTTCTGTTTTGAAATGATCACGAAAAGGTTGCCGAGATGTCACATCCAGCCAAGCTAAGGTGAACCAGATGCGTGAGCAAGGTGTACTCAATGGAACCATTCATCTTCTTCCATTAAATCTCAAGTCTTTGGCAGCCACAAAGGAATTCGCTGAAGGAGTGTTGAAGCTCACGTCACGCATTGACTTTTTGATCAACAATGGTACGAGCACGTGGAAAGAATAACAACTTATGGGATATTATTCTTCAAAAAAATCATTCAACCGTATTATTATGATGAAAAACAAACAATGGTAGTAATTCATGAATGTTTTTGTGGTTTTTGTGGGCGTTTTATTGACTATAGCGGGCATCATGATGACACCTTATGAGTGCACTGAGGACGGATACGAAGGACAATTTCAAGTAAACTATTTGAGTCATTTCCTTCTCACGTTGTTATTGCTGCCAGCAATCAAGCGAACATCGACGGAACGTGATCGCAGTTGCAGGATCATCAATACGACTTCTGTGTATCATTTGGCAGGATCCCTAGATTTTGACGAGTTGGAAACACGGTAAACTAATTTAAAAATTGTGAATACAATGTCATTAGGGTTCATTATGAAATGAAAATGTCATTGAAATTAATTTGTAAACAATAATTTAAATGGGATTTAACAGTGAAGTATATGCTCCACCAAAGTGCTACTTTGATTCCAAACTATGCCAAGTGCTGTTTTCAAAGCAATTAGAAAAAAGGCTCCAACAAGAGAAAGCTAATGTGCACGTTTTTAGTGTACACCCTGGGGCTATTCCATCTACAGATCTCTGGACCGACGCGGGTTGCGTTCATTCTGGAATTACTTGTTTAATAACGCCCCTGATGCCGGTATGTTAGGAATACAAATAAATATTTTAAAATCCTGTTGGCCTTGAAATTGATTTTTTTAAAGTAATGACATATATTTTTATTGCAGAGTGTTGAAGATGGCGCAGATGCTCTGATGTATGCCGCTCTCTCAAGTAAACTTGAAACAAAAGGAGGCAGTTACTTGGAAGGCTTGCGAATTGCTTCACCCAACTCTCAAGCTAACAATGTGTTCTTCCAAGAGCTTCTGTGGAGTCGCTCTGAATTCTTTGTGCAAGCCTTGGTGTAAATGCAGATGTAAAAAATTGTTGTATGTGATTTGTAGAAGAATATGAAAATTCATAAGTATTAATTTGTTTTTAAGATGCTATTTTAAATACGTATTTCCATTTTAAGTAGTATAGCAAGTTGGAAACAAAATGTCGGAAGTGGTTATGTTATGTGGCCACGAAATTTTTAAACAGTCTGTGAAGTTCTCAGCATTAATTTTTAACGTAGCTAAAAGTAGCTAAATATGACAAAGTTGTTCTTGAATGGCAGATTTAA
>JAQFZH010004328.1:0-12136 GCA_034695485.1 Entomobrya nivalis
ATACTCTTCTCAAAGTTTCGGTGCAACTCCAAATTTTGGGTGCATTTGGTGCAAAAAGTGCAAATGGTGCGAACTAAAATGTACATTTTTTGTCATAAAAAATGAAACTAAAACTTATGAGAGCCATAGGCACGGAAAAAAATTGATTTTAAGAGTTGGTGTCGTTTGGTGCATTTGCCTTTCTCTATTTATCATCAAAACTTTCATCAGAAATGTAGCGAATTTTTTTTTGGATATCACGCAGTTGAAATAATGGGACTTATAACGACGATAAGAATGATGGTCATTGTATTTGCTAATGAAAAGCGCTTTCGAATGATATGTCACATGACATATGTTTGAGGTTGAAAACTTTGACCCCGATTTCTGACCCTACGAGGTCACCTCGAGCTAATGTGGCAGATGACTCGTGATTCACTCAACGAGAGCACTGGATTGCGCTATTCTAAAGTACACTATGAACATGTGGAAAACTTTGGACCTTGCCTTTTGACCTTAAAATTTGACCTAGGGGGCTGAAAATCAATTGGAGTCTGGCCATTGACATTAGTGACCTGCATGGCAAATTTTAAGTGAAATCGGTCGACGCGTTCTTGAGTTGAAACAAGCAAGATTGCAGATAGGTAGGTACAAATAGAGCGAAGCAAGCAGCCAAGAAAGGCTGATAAGGAGCCATTCACAAATTACATTACCAAAAAATACTTCAATTTTAAATTTGAATCAAATTTGTAATTTGAATTTAAAAAAAGAAAGGATTGCATAAAATAATTTAAATAGTTTTCACACACTTTAATTAACCATGTCCTTAATATGTGAACGGCCCCTTATTTTTCTGAAAAGTAAATGCACCATGCACCCAAACTTGAAAAGTGGGCCAGTCGGCTTCTCTTCTGGCTCTCCACTTGCCTATCTTTCTCTCCAAAAGAATGACTATCTACCTGTTTTCCCCTTTCTCCCAACTTAAATAATAATTAGTTAACTGGGCAACCTCAGGTTCCATGGACATGGGCTAGTAATAGGCATATCATCTGCGACGGCTCTTCTAATAAGTATGTTAACAATGCAATGATCTTTTCCTTTTCTACATTAAAATTAACTACGAACAATTAAATAGTTTAATTTTTTATCAATCTTTATTTCTCAAGTTTAAAATCTTAATTATATTTTTTAATGTACCATCTTCTTGCATACAAATTTTTCACACACACAATCAGATCATCATCCTATCCTCACCACTCCACTCAACCACCTTTCTTTAGAGTAATAAACACTTTTAAATAGCTAATTAAACTCCTCTCCTCCCCACTTTAATTAAAATGTAAACCAATTACAATTCATAATAACCACCACAATTTAACATTTAATTTTTACTATCAACTTAAAACAAACTTACTGGCCTATTTATCAGCTGATCAGATCACCTCTTCATTCACTCCCCAAAAATAACAAATTGAAAATTAGCAAAAATAAAAACAAAAAGGCAAATAATTAACGTGCCTTTAAAATTAAAATTAATACATTGTGAATTTCACACATTTTAAATTTTATAAATCAATTAATTAAGTAACTTTCCACCAATTCACTTCACATTTTTTTACTTCTCCTCACACCACTCATTCTCCTTGCGGATCTGCTCCTCCTCCGCCTGACTAAAGTCATTTTTGATGTTGAACGTCTTCCGGATCTCCTCGGGGGTCTTCCCCTTGATCATGTTGGCAACCGTCTTGCAGGTCACGTCCAACAGCCCCTTGATGTCCAAGTAATTAGCCGCCTTCACAAAAAAAAACCACAAAAAAATCCCAAAAATAAATTAAAATTGTCACTTCACCACTCTAAAACTTAATTAACTAATTTCACTAATTATATTTAATTTTTAATTACCAAAATTAGCTCAAAAAGGGTCCCCTGGTCGACCTTCAAGAAATCCGCATCCCAGCTGCTGATATCATCAGTCCTCTTCTCCTTATTCTCATCATCCTCCGCTGGGGCCGGGTCATCCTTGTGGTGGTCCGCCCAAGTGATAACCTTCCTCAAGATAACCGAGTTGACATTGGGCAGCGGGATCACCTCATCCTCCCCCTCCTCCATTCCCAGATCCTCCAGCATCGTTTTAATTGTCAGCGAGCAGCGGGCAATGTTCACGTCAACAGGGAAGATTTCCCCATCGGAGGACTGCAACTTGATGTCTGGCATTTTTAATCAGCTTCCTAATTAAAAAATCAACAAAAGCACCATTTAAAATTAATTAACTTGCATAAAAAATAAAAACACACCAACCACTTCAATTTCCACTTGAAACACTTTAATTTGCTAAATAAATAGTGGTAAATTAATTTAAATGCTTACCTGTTAACCTGGATCACTTTAAATAATTTATTTGAGGTTTAACTGTCGTTTTTTTAATTGTAGTTAAGTAAATGTCAAGACAGTGGTGGTGCGGTGGTGGTGGTAGGCAAAAGACAAGTGGCAAGGAAGATAGAAGAAATGAGCTGAGCTGAGTGCTGACTTGAGTCAACCTGATCGGCTGGCTGACTTGCTGTATATTTTTTTTGAGTGGGATGAGTTAACATGGTGGGGATAGGGAAGAAGAGAGAAGAAAGAAGTGGAATGCAGGAGTGTATAGCGAGAGTGTGAGGAGTCGAGGAGAAGAAAGAGAGAAGTAGCGCGGTGGCTCAGTGGATTTTTTTGGGAATATTATAATTTTTATGAGAAGTCTGTTCAGTCCGGCCTCCGGATGGAAATAGGAGATTGGGATATTTTTTTAAATGATTTTTTAGATGCAAATGGGCAAAATAAGTTGAATACAATTAGTTAAATGATAAATAGAGTTAACATTTAAATTAATTGAGTTTACAGTGGAAAAATTAGTTTAATTATTTTTTAATGCAAAAAAATGGTGGTTTCTGATGGAAAATTATATTTAGGTTATATTTTTATTTTATAAACTTAATTTCAATCGGCCTAATTATTTTTTTGAGTTAAAGCATTAATTATATAATTTTTTCATGTTGTTATGGTTATATATTTTTTTGACTTATTTACCGCGCTACTTAATTACATCATTGAAAAAATTAGTAATTACTACAAAATAGGTAGCTAATATCAATTTTTAAATTGCCTATTATTTTTAGTGAGTGATTTTTCAGCGCTACTTTCGAACACCTTACATTTCAAAAATAAGTTTTCCAGATCAACCACCGCTCGCTACTGTGTTGCATTGCATTGAATTTTAAAGCAAGCTGAAACCTGAGCTCTGAAGCTTTCTTCCTTTCTTTTCTGAGAAGAGTGCAAGTCGTAGTTTTTTTCTCGACGTCGTCGGCTTGTCGTTCTCGAAGCATATTTTTTTATGAGAGCAAAGCTCTTCTCTCTTTATATCTGCTTTGCAACCAAAGAACAAAGAGCATTTGTGATAGCGAAAGAGAAAAAGGATCATCAGGAAAATTTGTCCGTTAGTATATTTTCAAATGTTGCAATGATATTCTTCACAAAACGCAATGTTACTTGGAAAAATAACAAACGGACAATTTTTCCCGATGGTCCCTTTTCACTTTCGCTATCACATTTTTGTCCTTCAACTACACATTAAAAAAAGAGTGCAAAACTCAACAACACATCATAACGCACACTAAAGAACAGAGACAGCAATCCAAGCAAAAATATAATTGTAATGTGATGAGTGATGACTCACAGCTTTACACGTATTCGCAGTAAACAAAGCAATTAGCCTGTTCAACGTTCAAAGTGTAAAACGAGAGATAAAAAAACAGATCAAAGTCCATTTTAGAAAAAACTAAGCCATTCTTTAATGTTATCTAAATACATATGATTTTTTCCAAATAAAGCTACTTTTTAAACATAAATAATTATTTTTACTGCCTTTTTTGCTACAATTATAGTTTAATTACAATGAATTGTCATTAAAATCGTCGTCAAGTTATTTAATGAGTTATAGTTATGGCAAGGCATTCGATTTACTAGATAAATTGCATTAAACATTTACTGTTTATTTTTGATAATGTAAAATTAACCATTTTAATTGGTCGCTTTAATTAGTATCTATTTTTTTATTGTGGAACTAAAGCTAACGAATTTAACATTATAAACAAGTATACCATTTTGATAACCTTATGAGCATATCTGCAAGCTTATCGCGAATTCAAAAGTATAGGCGCCGTCTTGTCGCGATTTCTGTTCTCAAGTAGGGCGAAGGCTTTGAAAGTACTTGTCCTTGAAATTCCACAAAAAAACATTACCCCAACCCAACCAAAAAAACTTAGCAAGGATAAGATACAGACAATGATCTGCCTTTAGCCGCTATACTGATGTAGCAGCTTAATAAATCGGAAATACAGAAAGAATAGCAAAACTGTTCAAGGAGCAGAATTTTTTTTTTTGATTTTGAATAGAAGTTATGCGTGTAAACTGTAAGTTATCCATTTATAAATTGTACAGAGTTTAGCTGGTATATATATATATTTTGCTAATTTTGGTTACATCGCAAATTTTCATATACACATATAAGTTTAGCAATTAGTTAAATATAATGTTCAACCTTAAAGCTATTACGGCTATGGATTGAAAATACTGAGGAAATTATTGGTTGAAATAGCTTATTGTTTGAACCTTTCGAAGAAATGATCAATATTGGTTTCCAGAATGGAAAACAAATGGTAAAAAATACTTCAAAGTCACTGCCACGTCCGACTAAGTACTAGATTTGTGTTCAACTAAATTCATTATAGAAAAAAAATTAAGCTGAATAAAAAAGACTGAAAGTGGAACTAGGGCTCCAATATTATGTCTTTGTCACAGGTTCAAGTCCTGGTCGTTGTCATAGCAATTCTGGGAGGATGGATTGCAAGTAATCGTTCCTTTAAGCTTGGAGATCAAACAAAGCTGGTAGACCAGAACTACTAAAAACTGTTAGAAGTACGTCAAATTGTTTTCATTGAATACTACGTTTCAGTACAATCTACTTGTAGATGAAGCAAACGCACTGAAAAATAGGTTGTCATTACAAATTTGTCATTTAGCCGAAAAGTTTATAGATTTGGTACACCTACCTCCACAGTGCAAAACTACTTGATTACTGTAGTCGATTGAAATTGGGTATAAAAAATACCAAGATTTCGGGAAAACTTAAAAGTGTCCCATGGTAAGTAATTCAAAGATTTGCATTTCTGGTCGGTGGGAAGAAATCTGTGAGAAAAGAATGGTTGAATTTTTACAAGATTTACAAAGCATTCTGGAACGGGGTCAATTCTCAGCAAGTTATGCCGATAAGTATGTGAATTTAGTTGGCATGTCAAAACTAAACTCAAAGTATGATATTTATTATCAAAATAAAAAGGGTAATATGTTTGTAAATGTAACGGTAACATTGGAAAAGGAAAGGGGGTACACGATGAGTCAAAGTACGGTCAAGATATAATGATGGTGTTTGGTTTCACGTAGATTTTTGATTTTAACTCGCAAAGACTTGCCGTAATGAAAAGTTACAAGTATGGACTAAAAGCAAAGTTGGTAGATTAGAAGATACTTTTATAGTTATCATGGTTAAGTGTATTGATTCAGTAATGAGAAAAATAAAAATTACAACAACTATTATGTTTAGGAGGTATACGAATATGGGACTATTTAACTTTTTATTAATTGGCTTGCTCAACAAATTATGTAAGTTATCAAATATAGAAACATTCAAAGAATAAATTCACGTCAAATTTAAAGCAGATTTTAATTAATAGCCATATATTGGAAAACTAAATAGTGAACATGTGAACTATATTTCATTTATACTTACAAACTACAAATAAAAACTGGTGAATTAAAATAAATATAAATCCATTTATTTTATAGATATGTTAAGATAGGAATAGAAAGTTGCACGTTCGGGAACAAAGTTATTTTAAATAGAGTTATTATATAGAATTCAGTTTGAAAACACAACTTGCTTAATTTCTTAGAAACATTAAGTGAACAACAAACGCACAAACAAATTGTATGGCATCATACATTAAATATTTAGTGGAATGGCAGTAATGTCGTGGCAAAATAGTTTTGTTTGCAAAAATAGAAAATGTGTCAAATTTTTTCACGCTACGACATCATATTCCTTATAAAACGGTTTATGATAAAAGACGGAATAACTTTGTGCGGTATGTTGGGCTAAAACCGAAACTTTTATGGCCTTTTATTCTACAATTTCCTGTATTCTTATGAAAATATGTACAAAATATTGAGTCTTGGCGTATTCTTATTTTTCCATAATGTTCCAATAGTTTGTCCACTTGTTTAAAAATTAATGCTGTTTTTCTGACCCACATGTGATTACGCTTGAAACAACTTTATAACTATCAGCCATAAAAGCAAAGAAAACCAACATTCCTGTTGAAGTGCTTCATTACTTTTTCATGAAATTCTTTTTGGCAGAGCCGATGATATAAGCGTGATGCCACTGAAAATCGTCTCTGATAAAAAATAGTTGTTAATTGTCTTCAAGCGTACATACTTGTATTTCACAAATATTTTGCATAAGCAACCCAATTCCAAGATTACTATACATAACGACTGTAATCCTTTTTACCAAAAAATGTTACTAGATCCCTTAATATTTATTACAGTTTAGCCTAGTGTTATGCTCAACTATACCATTATAGGCTTTCGGTGGCCACTGGACAGTTAAACTTGGCGATCCAACTTGTAATTCAGCAGCTTAGCTGGTAGTTCAAAAATATATTTTGTTATGTAGAGATTCTTAAGCTAGATGGAAACCATTTAAATAATTTCGAACTGTGGTAGCTGATTACATGTACGAGAGTTGGGTGTATTATTAGGTATGTGTATAAGCATTACTAAACAATTTTTTCTTAACTATACTATATATATAACTAGAAGAAGAACTTGTCGTTAAAACCACGTGTTCAAGCTCATTCCAAGCTACTTTGCAGATATGAATAATGATATTACTCAGATACGCTACATCTACAAACCATTAGCTGATATATGGCTGAACTTATAAAGAAAAACTGTCGACATTTATATCAAAGTGGTTCATTACTCTTGCATGTATAGCCATTTTAAAAGGCAAAGACAAAAACCGCGGTTCCGCTAATACACTTATCTGATTAAGAATAGTTATATATTATCCCCATGTTCCCATGACATTTCTGTCAAAGTGCCTTATGCCCAGATTGGTAGAGCCGAAGATATCATCCGTGCTACCACTAAAAACCTTATCTGATTGTCAATATGTAGCTATACGTAAATTTTCCTAATGCGCAAAAAATCCTATTCCAAGTTTAAATATTTTGTGGTAGCAAAGCACTTAGATTGGAACATACGAAAAACGACATATAATCCATTATTCTAATGAATTTTTGACGACCACTTAATCTTGATTAACGCGTGGCTTCGTTATTTGCTCACAGAATAGTCATGTAAATTGGACAATGATTTAGTGGCTGACTAAACTTAATGGTATAACGTTTAACGCTTGAACTTTGCTATCAGACAAGTATAAATACTTCCACAAAGCATTACCATTCTAGCAAGTTTTAAATATGGCAAAAATCCTAAAGTTTTTCGGAACTAATCTTAAGATTTCCGGCCCCTTTCATTCCGTTCCCCTTGAATGGTTTTGTCCTACTCAACCCACCTATTCGAAGAAACTTTTACGCGTTATCGAAACAAATAGTGCTAAAAGAGCTCTTAGTATACAGTCATATGTTTCCACGGTAACAGTTATAATATTATTAATCCAGGTAATTCACGTATCGCTAAAAAACGATCAGGATTCTAAGAAAAACTCAAAAATGTTGTCTTGGGGATTTGTGCTTTTGCTGGCAGTAAGCAATATTTATTTCCACATTTGTCGAAGAAAACGCGTTGAAGTTGCCGAGCTGCTAAATGGATTTATTCAGTTTGAGAGCATGTATCCTAGTAGCACAACACAGGGATTTGACTTACCAATTGTCCAAATGTTTGGTATATTATTTGCAAAGGTAATGTTCTTAACGCAAATTGTCGTACCAATTGGAGCTGTATTTGGAATGCACTTCAAAAATCCTGAGAAGCCATCCCTAGCCGGATACTGGCTTTTGCCAAAAAACGGAAACGGATTGGAAAATGGCATATTATTCGAAAACTGGGCTATTGCAGTTAAGCTAGGTATACTGTTTTACAACTATTGGATCTGGAGTTTCCTAAATTGTGCGTCATGTTTCGTTTGTGGAATGATTCATAATTTATGCACTACTACTTTGCTTGACTGTATTGAGATGTAAGCTAAATAATGTTTAGAGGCATACATTTGCATATACGAATTACTCACAAATTTGTTTGAAGATTTTCAGATAAATGTGCGGACAAAATAAGGATGAATCGAGGAACTAAAATCATTTTCCAGAGAGCTAAAATATTTAGACACATTCAAGTTTTGAATGGGATTTTAAATGGGATTCAAAAGGGCCCTGCTATAATTTTATTTATTACAGCATTGACCTGTGTCCAAGCTTTATCTTTGGCCACGCTTGTTGGAACTCGAAACTCGGACATTAATCTGAAAGCAACTTTGTTTCTACTGACAACAGACTCATTGATGGGCATTGTGATGATTTTGGGTCAAATGGCGCTGGTAAATCAAAAGACAGACAGCTTGTTGGCAACTATGCGTTCGAAAAAGTATTCTGCTGATACACCAGTAAGAGAGAGGAAGTGGGAACGAAGATTTTATAGATCCTGTTTACCACTGAGGATTACAATCAGCTCGGTTAGTTTTGTGGACAAACTAACTCCTGTGAATTGTTTGGATTTTTCGATGGATATTGCTGTAAATCTGTTACTTTTGAGAAGTGAAAGTTAAAGCACATTAGAATGGCGTGTATGCATAATTATTTAGTTTCAACAATATTTTTAGCATTTTATTCAGAAAAAAGGCTAAGTTATGAGTATCACATGGTATGGTTAAGCTGGCAGTTTTAAAAATTAGTACTGGGTGATAATGGTTTTGAAATAAAAAATAAAAAGGTTTTGTTGCAAGATATATTTCTTATTTATTACATAATTTTCTTGAAAACAACAACAATTTTGTATATTAAATCATTTTTTTCGAGTTGGAAACTTACTTTAACCGTCAATCAATCAATATATATAATATATTAATATACTTGTAGAACATACACGAAATATTTGTATACCAACATATATATACATACGTATGCATAAATACACATACATACACATGCAACATATACATACATAAACATACATACACATACATACACACACATACATATACATAGCTATTCGTAATCATATATATACTTTTTATACATGTACACATTTTATATCTGACAATGTATAACCCTTTGGTACCGCTCCTATCTGAGCAAGTCACTGTGCAAAAAATATTCGTAATTAAGTGCAATATATATGTCCATACTCGTTTTTGTGTAAAACATATTCCACAATCTGAAATAATTTTTTATAACTACACAACATAAAGCTATCTGTGGTTAACTTGATAAGATTCATAATCAGCATATTTTCCAAACCTATTTAAACTTGTCTCTATATTATCCATGTACAACCATAATCTTACTTATACCAAGCTGCGTTGAAGGAAGTTAGATGATATTGATTCGTAAAATACCGAACCGATGTATATAAAAAAAATCCCATTATATCCAAGCGTTTATGTCTTTGTTAAAAGTTTAATGCAGCTTTTGTTACCCACATGTGATAATCCGTGAAACCACTTTAAAAACTATTATCGTTTATTTGGCTTAATTCACTAAATCAAAACAGCCTACATTTCTACCAAAGTGCTTCATTACTCATTTATATAATTCTACTGGCAGAGTCGAGGATAAAAAATACGTGGCACAACTAAGTTTTGCTATATAAGTAGCTGGATTGGTTTTCTTAGATCAGGAGATTTATTTAAGCAAAGCGACCATATTTCTTCTTAGCAACAAATTCCACACTGAGTCCCGGTCATAGTCAATACTTAAAATTTAACTTTATGGCTAAAACTATTTATTAATTAATAGTTTTATGACGTGAGACGCTTTTAATTCTTATTATACATTTTAGCTGTTTGTTCAAAAAAAATTGTTATGGCAGAGATGCTATCAAGCTAGATGGTAATGATTTCAATTATTTTGGCCTGTTGTCGGCAGTTACATTTACGTAAGGTAGGTGGGCTATGAGAAAACTATTTGTTCGTTGAAAATATTCATTATGGCAAAAATTCTAAAGTTTTTTTTGAATAATATTAGAATTTCTGGTCCCTTTCATTCCGTTCCACTAGAATGGTTTTGAACTACTCAACCAACCTATTCCAAAATGCTTTTACGTATCACAGCAAAAGCGGTTAAAGGGCTTTTCAATTAAAGTTGTATGTTTCGACGGCAACAGTTATATTGCTTTTGTGTCAAGGAATACATAAGCTTCGTAAAAATTATAAATCTATAAAGTGACTTTAAATGAGCATTCTAAAAGTCGTTTTAAGTAAAGCTTTCTATTACGTTATGCTCCAACAGCACACTCCTTATAAAACTCTTGACGAACTGATAACGGATAAATTATGCATGACATGTCTTGAAATATATAGAAGAAATTTCTAGAATCCTTACTCCACCATCTGAAACCATTTTTTACAAATACGCTATATATGGCTGTTTGTGGTAATCTTGATGCGATTTCTAACCAGTATATATTTTCCAAAGCCATCTTAAACCAGTTTCCGTGGTATCATCTATTACAATAATTTAATGTAGAATAGAAGCTCCGTAGAAACGAGGTATCTTATATTCATTCGTAATATATTATAAATATTTGAATTTTTTCCCATTATATCAAAACGAACGAGCCATTGTTTACTACTGTTTTTGTGATCCACATGCGATAACTTGTGAAGCCACCTTATCAGCTATTATCTGTTATTTAAGCTTAACCCAAAATGGGAAAACATCCTACATTTCTGTCAAAAGTTTCATGTAAGCCCATTGGCAGTGTCAAAGATAAAAACAAGGCACGACTAAAAATACATATATACTTTGAGTTATCAGGATTCGTATTCCAAGATCAAACATTTTATGTAAGCAAAGCGATTTGACTAGAATGATATACAAAACTACTATACTTCCTTTTAGCTATAAATTTTACATGAGACCTCCCATTAAGCCAAGAATACTAAAAGTTAACATATATGGCCAATTATGTATTATATTTTATGATTTCGTGACGTCCAACGCTTTTAGTTGTTAAGCTACTAGTTCAAAACATTTTTATTAAGGCAGAGATTCCTAAGCCAGATGGGCATGATTTAATTAATTTGGGCTTGTATTCAGTCGTTCCTTTTACGAGAATTTAGAGGGGCTTTGGCAACGCAGGTTTTGAAAACTTTGTATTTCAGTTCATATAATAAGTTAAAATACTTTTCAAACACAAATATTTATTATGGCGAAAATTCTAAAGTTTTTCGGCAACAATTTAAGAATTTCTGGACCATTTCATTCTGTTCCACTAGAATGGTTTTGTCCTATTCAACCAACCTATTCCAAAAAATTGTTACGAGTCGTTGACAGAAAAAGCGCAAAAAGTGCTTTTCAATTGAAGTCGTATATTTCAACGCTAACAGTTATACTGATACTGTTTCAAGGAATACACGGGCTTCGTAACAATGATGCTGATTCTAAGAAGAACACAGTATTGCTTTGGGGGTTCATACTTTTGCTTACCGTGAGCAATATTTACTTTCACATTTGCCGCAGGAAGCAAGTCGAAATTGCAGAGCTGATAAATGGCTATATTCAGTTTGAAAGCATATATCCGAGTTTGGATACAAAACGACGTTTGGATTTACCATTGGTTCAACGTCTCGGTACATTATTTGCAAGGGTGATGTTTCTGACACAAGTTGTGGTCCCAATTGGAGCTGTGTTTGGAATGCATTTCAAAAATCCTCATAAACCATCCCTGGCTGGATACTGGCTTTTAGCTAAAGGAGGCAACTTATCCGATAAAGGCATTATATTCGAATATGGTGTTAAATTATGTGTATTCGTTTATAACTACTGGATATGGAATTTCCTAAACTGTGCTTCATGTTTCATGTGTGGAATGATCCATGGTC
>JAQFZH010004329.1:0-12135 GCA_034695485.1 Entomobrya nivalis
GGAGAAATTGGAAAATTACATAGTGAAATGGGAATCATGCAAGCGGACGAATGGAAACTTAGAGCAAATTATTATCAAGGTTTAAATTCTACGGCGCAAAAGATGTCGGTTTTGGCGGATAGTCTGTTGGAAATAGGAAGTTCGTTGGAAGATATAGGAGCACTTATTTTGAAAATGGGAAACCTTTTGGTGGACGATGGCTCACAGGTAAGTATTGGTATAGCGAAATTAATTTTTTGTCAAATTATAAAGTGACAATGCTAATTTTATCATGTATAAATTACGATACTGTAGCCTGAAGAAATTATGAAAAGGATCGTGAGTATGTCTAATGAACTGTTGGATATGGGACATCAATTAGCAGATGTTGGAGTGCCATTAGCAAATATAGGACAAAAGATGGTTGATATGGGGGAACGAACGCCGGAAGTTAAAACAGTTTTAAGGGATCTGGGAGATGAATTAATTGAAACAGGACAGAAAGTAGTTGATCATGGACAAATATTAGCGGATGATGGGACGCCATTGGCAAGCTTAAGTCGCAAGTGGTTGAAATTGCAAAAGGAAGCGGGTAATTTGGAGGAAAGTGATGAGGAGGGTGTAGATGAAAGCTGATCCCAAAAGGGGAGATTCAATGGAAATACTAAAGGTTGAATAAAACGTTATAAAATTTACAAACTCGGATGTTTTATGCTTGCTTTTAATTAATTATGTTGAAATTTTAATAGGCAAAACAAAACAAGTGGAGAGATGGATATGCCTTGAGACGTGATATTTTGTAAAACAAATAAAATAATCAAAAAACTTGAAAGACAGAGAGTAACTTTAAGTAAATAGTAAGTTATAACTAAAAACTGACCAATGACGAGAGGAAGTTGGTTTTGTTATTATTTTTTTTAAATATTTTAAATAGTTTACATACAATTGAATTTATTGATGTAATAATTACCTTTGATTATTTTGATATTGAATAACAATTCAAGAACTAGTAAAGTATGTAAACATGACGTTCAGTTGAATGTTTATCAAAACACAGTTATTAGGCATTTTTTTACTGTCGATTCTTACATACATACATACATGAACGTTCAAAAGCGTACTTAAACGTACATATACGTTCATATACATCACATCTTTCGCCCAATCGGTAGTCGCATACCAAAATTTTACATTCTTCTCGTTGTTAATGTAAACATAGAGGATTTATCGAAGCGAATATATCCTAAACTTCAGATTACACACACTTCATGCAAAGAAAAGATCACTGAACTTTTTTTATGAAAAACCTTTGTACGGAGTATTGACCTGTACAATTTATGAAATCTGTTTGATTCCCAGAAAAATTGATTGGTACATCCCTAACGGGCATCAGTGATATGTCGAACTCATATCTTCAACAAAAACTTGTAAATTTGAACAATTGATAACAAATGATGAATTGCTTTGCTCGGTCATCGTAATCTAATGTGTAGAACGTATTATGAATTTACTTTAATTACAAGATAGCATAGATAACGTTTGAGATTTTTTCGATACGTACATTCACTCAGCAAACATCTACGCGTACCGTATTAAAATCTACATAGTAAAAAATTTACAGAACACTGATTTCCAAATAAAATTGGCAAGTTGTGGCATTCGATATCATTATCGGCTTTGAACTCTTTACTCAGTCATATGACTTTACAAAATTAAGTTCATTGCACTGGAATTTTCAGCAATCAAAGCTAAACATTCATTTTGATTTTGAGTAGTATCGTAAAACCCAACAATTCAACACAAAATAAGAGCTATTGTACAACAGACTTTTCATTACGCATAGATTTCTCCTGCTAAATACACTAGTATTTTATAATCCCCTTCGATCTTTAGTTTTGATTAAGCAATTTGGTATATTTATTTCCTTGAATAAACGACATCATATATATGTACATCAACTTAAATATCAGTGGTGTTTTCATTAACTAAGTTAAGATATATTTAGGTTATACAAATTAAACTTTAATTCATTTAATTGTTTCTTATTAACAGAAAATGGAAGGGTGGCAAAAACAACATATCACTAAAAACTTGCCAGAACTAATTTCACTGACCGACTTTAATTGTCAAATACAATCTGAACTCCTTGCTAACGACATTCTCTCTAGAGCTGACATTGATGTACTGGTAAGCAATCCTTTTTGTACTTCCATAGCCTTTTGAATAAACATTTGGCGACAGAAAATAAATATGCATTTAAATAACTACTAGTACCAATAATGTTGTGAATATGTGTGCTGGCTAACTCACTTTTAATTTATGTTCCATATCTTTAGGATGCTCAGAAAAATCAGCATGGAAAATTTCAGGCTTGCAAGCTTTATTATGAAAAGCTTATGGGAAGAAAGAATGCTTACAAGGTTCTAACGAAGGCATTGCTCCAACACAACCAAACTGGTGCTGCTAGCGTATTGGTCAGAGTACCAACTCATGTGTTTAGCAAGCCATTGACATATTTGGACATTTCAGTAACACCCAATGCATTTCAAAATGTTAATATCGAGGTTAACGGAAGAGTACTTAAATTGCATGCATTTATAATCTCTAAGGATTATGAAAAGGTGCATAGTGTTTTTCGAGAAACCATTTCAGAACTTGAATTCTATGATACTTTTGTCACAAAAGAAAGGACATTTGTACTTGCAAACAATACTATTCCGGCCAAACCTCCTTTCTACGTTTCCAGATCCCTATCCAATCGAATTAATCTCAACGAATCAGTCTTCCAACTAGACTGTCCGGATGTGTTTGTTTTCAAAAACACTATTGCAAGACACAAATTATCACAAATTGTCAAACCACATTTCACGTCCTCATCAAGTTCTCAACAAACTCAGATAACAGCCCGGTTTATTCATTTGGATGACGAAGAAGACTGGATTAGTTTAAAGAGATCAGCAAAAGTACCAATTCATCTGATAAACTTTGAAACTGGTCGCAACATTTTCCTCCTCGAAGATACATCTGCTGTATCAGCTATTCTTGGAAGAGTTGGTTCTCGAAAAGGTCAAGTGTACTTGTCCGAAGAGGAATTTTTAAAACAGAGACTTTCTGAGGATATTCCAGCAACGAGTATATGCATCTGTGATACTCCTGGCATGGGTAAAACGTACCTGCTCGCAAATATTGCTCGCCTCATGTCAGAAAATTGCACACGGAGAATAATCGTATTCATACCTTTATCAACATTCGCCGCAGATTTTCCTCCAAGGTCCCCATGTGGTAACCTCAACCACGAGACAGCGCTTCTAACTGTACTTAAGTACACTTCTGACCAAAATCTACACTTGCTGCTCAAATTGGTAAATGCTAAAATAATTCAACTGGACATTTTTTTTGATGGTTTCGACGAAGTTCCAGAAGACCAAGTTGGGTTAATAAAGGAGATCTTTTTATCCATCACAACGGGGTATCCAGAAGTGAGAATTTATATAAGCTCCAGGCCACACATGAGACAGGAGCTAGAGGAGAGCCTAAATGTGGTTGCCTATGATATTTTGCCCTTCAACCGGGAAGACCAAGTTGACTTTCTGGTCAAATTTTGGTCCAAGGATGAACCAGAAAGGGACCAAGCATTACTACAAGCATACGCAACTACATGTCTCGAAGCAGTAATCCAATCTCTGGCAACAATTGACAAGGAAATCACTGGAATCCCCCTTTTATGTCATCTGATTGCAGAAGTTTATGCCAACAAAGTAGCATTTAGCTCAACCAAACGAATAAAACTGGATAATACCTCAACAAAAATATCAAAAATGTATCAAAAGTTCATTAAACTCAGAATTAAACTTTTTACAAAAACCCAAGAGGAATTCGACGATATGAAATGGATCCATTTTTGGCATGCACTCAAGCTGCTTTTCCCAACAAACGATTTCCATCACGATTTTCGATTCAAGAATGTCAGTCATTTGATGACATCTTCTACGATATTAAGAATTGGAATCATCCAAAAACATACAAATAGTTCTTTGGAATTCATACATCGTACATTTGCCGAGTATCTCGTTGCAGACTATTTTGTCACCAAATTACAGGACGAAGAAAATAACTTTGACATAAATCCAATGTTCGAATTTCTCCTAAAATGCCGCAAGACATCAGGGGACTCGGTAACTGAAAACCATTATGACTACTATTTCCTTCATTCTGTGATTGCGTCCTTCTTTAACTCTGCCCTCAGTGAGGTCACAGTTTCCGAAAAGCTGAAGATTAAAGCAGCCAAATTTGTTTCCACGATTTCACCAGAGGAAATAATATCAATACTTTGTACATGCTGTCAACGGAATGTCCACAACATTTTTTCTCTACTTAAAGTGGCTTTGATGAGAAGCGACATAAAACCAAGAATCCAAGAATATTTCTCAACTGAGAATATACTTGAGCTTTTATCAGTCTCTATAGTGGAGTCAACAAGTCAGATGTTCCATACCTGCATTAGTTTTGTTACCGAAGTGCTAAACATTGATGTCACACATATTGCCTCACTTGATGAACGAAAGCCATTGAAGTTAGCAGTTGAATGTTTTCACTATGAAGCCGTAGAGTACTTCATGGAAAGAGTTCCACTTTTATGGAAAGGCCTAAACATTTTAGAGAAATGTGTGGAATGCAGCTATGACGCCGATTCAGACATTGGAAGAAAAGAAAACATCTTGCTGCTATTGCTGAACAGAGACCCCAGTTTAATTGAAGAAAACCCAAATATTTTGATTTGTGAGAAGTTACATCCGAAACTTATTAAAATACTGGTCCAGTCCGGGGCAACACTGACTTCCGTTAGAGGAACAGAGAAAAGCAAAAATTGTGCCATGCTTGCCGCAAAGTACATGTCACCCACCGATTACCACGAATTTATCCAATACCTTTTCACCCAAGACAAAATTGAATATTTACTTCGTGATAACGAGAATTGGAAAGATCCTTTGCCCAAAATTATCAAATGGGCTAGACTTTTGCCAGAGTCACTGGATATGCTTCTAAAAGTACCTGGGGTACACATTAATATGAAGAATAAGAATGGCAACAATTTAGCATTCGTAGCAATTAAGGGAAACAAGCTGGATACTTTACGGTACCTTGTTCGTCGTGGACTTGACTACAATGCCAGAGGAACGCATAACAGAACCTTGTTACATGCGGCTGCATATTGGGGCGATGTGGAAATGCTACGATTCTTGTTGACACTGAACTTGGACCCAAACAGTCGTACAGACATTCAAGCTACTCCCCTACACTATGCAGTAAATAATATGAACGGATTATTGGTAGTGGAGTTTTTAGTAGAAAATGGGGCGGATGTACAAGCTACAAATTCTGAGGGCCAAACTGCTCTTCATACGTTTGCAATATATTCTAATGCAAGAGTATCGAATGTAAAAATCATCAAGTACTTAGTTAAAAAGGGTCTTAGTGTGAACGCTCAGGACAACGGTGGAAACACTCCACTACACTTTTGCAGATATGACAAGAAAATTAAAAATTGTCTGGTTGACAGGCGTGCAGATATAAATGCCAGGAATAATAAAGGCGAAACACCTGCACAAAAATATCCGGGCTTATGGAAGTCATCATAACCAATCATAGAAACGGCAATTAGGGAAAACAACAGGACTGTACATTAATTTCCAAGAAGCCTTACACTTTTTAATAATATTTATTTTAAATTACTCAATTTATTTTACATGTGTAATTACCACCTGTCATATTTAGTTTTGAATTACAATACTTATAACCTGTGAACTAATCTAATATATAACTAAATACATTTATTATTCCATGCAATAAATAATTGTTAAGACAACGGATCCTTTTCCAGCTCATTTGGCAATATTTCTTGATCCATTTCGTCGTCTTTGTATTCATTATACCCCACATATTCCTGATCTTCTACTTGCTCCTCACCCATAACTATTTCGTTTCCAGGTTCTGAGTCCACAATATTTGGTAATGAGCCTCCTTTCACACAACTGAGTCTTCTATGTCTCCATAAACTGTACCCACAAGAAAAAATCTTTCCACAGGTTTCACATGGAGATGCCTTTGGAACAGTACTACTTGCCTCATTTTCTACACTAGTTTTCACAATTTTTTCTCCGGCATCTTTTATTCCTTCCCCATGCAACTGGATATGTACTTCTAATCGTTTTTTATTAGGAAATCCACACTGACACTCATCACATCTCCACTTTCGTCTAAACTCACCCCCTTTCCCCACCTTCTTCTGGAAGCTCGGCTTTTCTGAGTATTTAGCCAGTTTTTGTTCAAATTCGGGAGATCCATGTAATTCTTGAAAACATTTCAATTTACTCACAAGCTCATCATAATGACATCTAATCATGTGCACTTGAACAACCCTTTTATCTGCTTTTCTAGTAGCGTCTTCGGGTGGACAATATTTACATTCAAATGTTGTAAAGCTTCCTTTACCATCTTCATTGCTAATTGGTGTAATCTCCTCCTCCAAAATTGTGGAACAACAACTCGAAAACTCTTTTGATGTTAAATCAGCTAATTGTTGAAAGGGAAATATGTGTTCTGGATGTTTACCAATTATGTGAAACTTACAGGCTGAATAACCATGCATTAGTTTTGGACAAAAGGGACAATTATATTTAATTCGTCTTTTTCCCTGTGGAGCTATTTCCTCGGTTGGTTTTATAAACCAAAATGGTTTCCGTTTGATGACGCTACTTACAAATTGCTCTTTTTGAACATGTAACGATGAGGCAGGCTTGTCATCGTTATTAATGGGTGGTGGTTCTAAAGGTGATTTTGGTGCAATGTCGTCTTCGTCAACAAATGTGGGTTGGATTTCTTCTAGTTTTATTATGCTATCATGTAATGGTGGGGAAGTGGGTAGCGCATCAGATGATAAGGCAGCGTCCTCTTCGATAGTATCATAGTCTAATTCCTGTTTGATAGGTGTAACTGGTAACTGAAGTCGTGTTAGTTGCAAATGAGGACTAGTTGTTATTTTTATGGTTGAATTACCTAAAAATATCATGAGAAATAGCTTAGCTTAATACCACAAGAAAAAAATATATTGAGAATTTTATATAAAAATATGTTTATAAATTTTGTTACATTTTTCCATAATTAACTCTCTCAGAATCTGGCCTCCTTCATTATCCTTTCGCGATTGGTTAAGGTTATTGGTTACTTCACCCGAAATTAGAATTCCCATTAACGTTCTTAGCGAATGATTTATCCACATTTGGGTAGTCTCTAGTTGCTCAAATAAACCAGTTAATTTACTAGCTACAGATGTACACTGTTCACATAGTGCTAACTCAGTATCGTCTGTAGTTTTCACGACTTTTTCTAAATCGATTTTCAAAATTTGACAAATAGTCTTTAATTGAGTGCTGTTAAAATCTTGGTTATAATTGAAGTGTTTTAAACAAAACAAACAAACTTTCGGATACATTTTTTCCTGATTATCATGAAAATTTTCATTGATTTCACTCACAAAACTACCCATATGTTGGGGTGGTGACTCAGACTTACACTGAAAATTTAATTGCTCCATTTTAACAAAACTTGAATATTTATAAATATTCGACAGATCACATATGTGGTTCTTTACTGCTGTTTAATATATTTTATCGTTGTAATAGTTTTTGTAGGTTCAGTTTTTAGTAGCAATGTCTAGCAGCTTAAGTCAGACAGCAGCAGCAACAAAACAATAAACAAACAGCTGATAATAAGTGGGAAACAAGAGTTTCCCCTCTATACTTGAACACTCATATGCATGGACTGTTGATACTGAATGAAGAATGTAAGATGAGTTTGTGTATAATATGATGTTGTTTTGGTTTGTGGTGTTTACACATCAAATAAAGTTGTTATATTTTAAATTTAAGGAAACATTATAACTGCGGTAAAATGGATCAGTTAGAAATCGAAACGGATTGTGGGTTAGTTGAAAATAGGACTGATTCTATTGGCGAATATAAATCACAAGATAAATATGTTTCCTGTTTGTTCTGCTCAAAAATTTGTGATAATTCCATTGATGTTTATAAGTTAGAAGACAAAACTGATCTAAAACGAGTTTTTTATACCCTACAAATTAATCTTGACGATATACTAGGGAAAAAGGAAAACGAGTCAGCGTTGTTCATATGTCATAACTGTGGTTCAGTTATAAATAAACTATCTCGTTTATTTAAAGATTTGGAGGTAACCAAAATGTGGATAAACCACGTTCTAAGAAATTTAATGAAAATTATTATTTCGGGCGAGGATGATGTCAACAATTCAGCTGACGAAGCAGTACAAGATGATTATGAAAAGGTGATATTGCTACGGGAACTCATAATGGAAAAATGTAAGAAACTAAACAAAATATAATATATAAAATTACCCGTAACATATTTATGTTTTATAACAAATGTGTCATATTTTTGCCAAATAGGCATTTCAACTGTAAATACATCAGCATTCCCACAACTTAAACTAAGTCGCTGCCAGTTACCCGAAATTCTACAAGAGAACCAATATTCGGATGACGATGACAGGCTATCGAGCATATCATCCTTACCATCAACCCCAGAACGTCCTTCGTTTACTAAAATACCGAAACTGGAGGAAACTGAAGTAACATTTGCAGAAAAAGACGATACGTTGCCAACATCACCCAAACACATTTTTCAAGACTCATACCCAATACTTCAGAAAGCCACTACCTCAAAATCATCCAAAACTAAATCCAAACGTAAGCCATTTGGATTCATCAAACCAACAACTATAAAAACCCAAAGTGGTCACGAACGTATTCACTACTTTTGTACTTTCTGTCCAAAATCGTTCAATGGCCAAAGTGCCATAAAATTCCACTCTATCAGCAATCATCCCGAACACATATTTCCTTCTTGTAAGCTATTAAACCTAAATTCCAACCAGTTTCGAGCCTGCTGCTTCACAATATTGGAAGGTGAAGTTACAGCAGTTAATAATGAAGACGGCGTGGGAAGCTTTACAACATATCAATGTAAATACTGCCCAACTACATCAAAACATGCTTCCAGTGCTGATAAAAGGGTTATCCAGAAACATCAAATTAGTGATCATTATGATATGCTTGTAGAGAAACTTAAAAGTTTGCAAGTTTTGCAGGGAACAGAAGAATTCGATGTAAAAGTGGCTGATTATTTGGGAACTTTGAATACCAGCAACAAAATTGGATGCAGCCAATTTAAAAGGAAATGGAAGTGTGGAAAGTGTGCACGTGGATTTCCAAATGTTAAACGATTGGAGTTTCATAAAAGGACATGTGACGGATCAAGTGGAGGAAAACAGATGAAAGGTTACGACAATGAAGCGAGTAGTACTGTACCAAAGGCGTCTCCGTGTTTAACATGTGGAAAGATATTTTCTTGTGGGTATAGTTTATGGCGACATAAGCGACTTAGTTGTATAAATGGCTTCAAGAGAAGGTCTTTCAAACAAAAAGAGGGACCTACGGATGCTGAAATTATTAAAAACGAAATTGGGGAGGATCTCTTGTCGGGAATAAATAATGAAGATCCATTAATGTAAAATAAGCATAATAAAAATAGTTTAATTTTATTTCAAGTATAATTTAAAATAATGTGGAAATTTAATTAATTTTTTTAAGCAGATTATCTTCCGAACCATCATCCTCATCGTCTCAACCAACTCGACTTGAAAAAATAGTGAAACTGGAGGAAACGGATGTCACATTTGTGGAGGAATACGATACCTTACCGTCATCTCCACCCCCGCAATCATCTTTATTTCAAGATATTCAGATGCCACCTTCCCCATTACCAGTATCACCACCGGAAATCGACTCGAATCGTAAACCATTTTGGTTTGTGAAGCCAACACATCAAAGTGGTGTAAAACGTTCCAAATACTTTTGCATTTTCTGTCCCAAATCGTTTAATGGTTCAAACTGCATTAAATTCCACTCTATTAATCACCATCCCGAACATATATTTGCTTCACACAATATATCCAACTTAACTTCCGAACAGTTTCGAGCCTGTTGTTCCACAATTTTGGAGGAGGAGGTTATCCCAATTAGTAATGAAGATGGTGTGGGAAGCTTTACAACTTATCAATGTAAATACTGCCCAGCCACGGCAAAATCTGCTTCTCATTGTGATAAGAGGTTTATCCAGAAACATCTAATTAGCGATCATTATGATGTGCTTGTGGGCAAGCTGGAAGATTTTCAAGGTTTAAAGGGAACGAAAATATTTGAGGAAAAGGTGGGGGAACATTTGGGAAAGCCGATTGGTCGAAGGAAAGTATTGAGCAACCAGTTTAAAAGGAAATGGAAGTGTGATGCTTGTGGGCGTGGGTTTCCGAATGTTAAACGAATGGAGGTGCATGTAATGACTTGTGATGCGCTAACAGGGGAAAAAACGCTGAAAGGGAAAATAAAACATGAGTCGGGAAATACTGCACCGAAACCAAGTCCATGTGATACTTGTGGGAAGGTTTTGTCTAGTGGGTTTAGTTTATGGCGACATAAGAGACTGAGGTGTTTAAAAGGGTTGAGGAAAAAGATTGAAAAATTAAATGGAGGAGATGGCGATGATGTTGAATATGTGGAAATAGAAATGGAGGAAGAAATTTTACCGGATGTATTAAACGATGAAGATCCATTAATGTAAAATTAGCATAATGGGACAATTATTCGTTGTCAAAATTTAATTTAATTGGGAATAAAAGTTGAAATTAAAATGGAAACAGAATATTTATTTTGATAATATAGACTTAGATATGTTGACTTATGAGCTAGAAAAGATCATTTATGTTTAGAATAATTTGTTTGTTTTAAATTTAATTTAATTGCTTATTCTGTTACAAGTTGCCATTATGATTTATATTAATGATTTATAAATTTCATTAGTTAAAAAAGTGCTAAAATTGTAATTGTAACCTTTAATTTATATCGTTTCACTTTACCTTAATTACTATTTTGTTATCCTAAACTTTGTACTTGCTTTTCATAGAAATACTTTTGTTCCCCAATTTTTCGTATCATATAAATTACAATAAAATTATGCTACAGCAATAGAAATATTTTGAAAACCTGTTGGACTAGAAATGTGTATCCAAATTAAAGAGATCTTTTACATCACAAAACTTTTACAATTTTAATTATTTGCTGCTCCTACCACAACTCCAATATTCACAACTTGTCTGAAACTTGCTTCAGTTTCCTCCACAAACATTCGTCTGAGGCAGCAATCAAAGTTATCGTGATTGCCTCCACCATCCTCCAGAGAATAATTCCTAATTACACGACAGTCCTCAATGGCATCTCTGAGTGATTTCTCAGCCTTCACGCTCATCTAAAAAAATAAAAACAAAACAAATCGTTAGACTCATAATTAAATAAAATTTAAATTGTGTGAAACATTAGCCAATTCTACTTCAATTCAGATTATCTTTTATTATTTACCTTGGGAGCCACACAAATTTGCACAAACTTTAAAGTTGATATTTTCAAAAGTCCTTTGGTAATCCCAGGATCCGTCAATTTTGACTTGCCACAAAATGCGTCAAACTGGAATCGCTCCAGCCCTAAAATTCAAAATAAATAATACAATGTACAAATTCCTTCACAAATCTAATAAACCATTAAACAAAAATTTAATTATAATAATTACTTACTTTTCAGATCACTAATATTCTTCTTATCCTTACTCCTCACATGCCTATACTCCTCACTAAAAAGCATTCTATTTCCAACTTTACTCCCAAAACCACAAACCAGCTCGACCAAGACATCCCCCCAAAATTCACAAACGACTCCCACCGTCTTTTCACTCAACACAGTCTTCAGAACCCTCAACCTCGGCATCCAGCTCCCCAGCAACCTTAATCCCTTCTCCTTAAACTCATAATCAATCTCCAAATGGCTCAAATTTTCACAGTAAAAATCCTCAACTCCAAAGCCAATTGTCATGTCATGTTTATGATTATTATAGCGAAACAAAACTTGACCCTCCCTCCGACTTTCTTCAATCATCCCCCGAATTTCCTCCCGTTTCCCATAGCAACCCAAATCCACACAAAGCTTTTGAAGAACTGGTGTAAATCTGAGAAAAT
>JAQFZH010004330.1:0-12135 GCA_034695485.1 Entomobrya nivalis
TCATGGGGGAAGGAAAAAGGTGAATTTGGAGTATAGTGGGGAGGAGGACGAAGGGGATGAAGAGGGGGTGGGGTTGGTGGGTGGGGATGATAAACCGGAAATGGAGGAAAGCTTTAATAAAAATCATCATAATAACAATCATAATAGTCATTATGGTGGTTATAATAATCAGAATGGTTATGGGAGAGGGGGTGTGGACGAGGGGGATGACGGGGTGGGGGATGATGATGAGGAGGATGGGGAGGGGGACGAGGAATTTTATGGATTGGGTTTACCAAATTTCCAGAGAGAGGCTCTTGTGCTAGGTAAGCTGTTATATAATTTGTTGTGCTTTTTTTTTGGGAAAAAAGTGAAAGCAGAAAAAAATACAAGACCATTATTTTCCTTTTTTTGATGCATTTCAGTTCGTGGGGATTGCTCAAGTTTACATTACGCATCAAGATCAACATCACTAATTAATTTAGTTAATTTGGCATTTTTAATTAGTTTTAAATCATTTTGGCAATTTATTAACTTGGATTACTAATGTTAGCAGTTTATTTAAATGTTAGCTAAAATATATAAATGAAGTATTTAACCGGTAGGTAAAGAAAACAGTACTGTTGGTGTTGCAACTAGAACGGAATGAAAGCCTTATGGGTACTATATGAGTTTTTGGCTCATTCTACCCCATAAATTTAAAAATATGGAGGGGGAAATTTGAAAAAAATAATCAAAATTAAATATTGCCGCTAACGATATAGTCAAGTGAATTTGGACAGGGCTCGCATACCAATCAAGTTTGTATAAGAACAGTAAATTAAAAATGTTGATGTTGCTTAGTTTTACAATAAATATATATGCTAATTAGCTAGTTGACTAAATCCTAATTAAAATAATACACATGTAAATATAAATTGTAATATAGCTTGTTAAATATGTGAGAAAAATAATAAATCTTTCGGCTCGAAACATATCAAAAAAGATAAGCTTGATACAAATAATTGCCAAAAAAATATTCTCGGATAAGTCATGTTCATTTCGAATAAATTAAAAAAAAATATTAAATTGTAAATATATCATTTAAACTAATTAACTTGTGTTTAATTTAACGGGAAACTCGATATTTATAAATTGTTGTGAAAAAAAAAATTGTTTAATAATTTTCAAAAAAAAATTGTAAATAAAGTTTACTTTTTCTTTTAAAACTACAAAAAAAAATATTGTAAAACAGTGACAATTTATTTACTACCTTTCAAAGTTTACACGCCGTTTACTAAAATATTTTTTTCTAAAGTTAACAGTTGGAGAACGTGACTCTCATTTAAAATTGGTTGAAAAGCAGAAAACAAAGTAGAAAGTGAGTTAGCAGAGAGAAGTCAAAACAAGTTTTCGCTCTCGTTCTCTCTAACTCAAGTCAACTCTCACAAATCACCCGACTCGCATTTTGGATGTTTTTGCCGGTGACAAAATAAAAAATGGGTAGCACTTTCACCCCGACAAAAATAAACCATTTATTTGCCATGTAGGGAAAAAATGTAAAACAAGTTTATTTTGTTTAAGTAAGTTATGTGTACTGTATGGTATACTGTATACGTGTGTTATTCTAGTTTTTGGTCTCATATGAGCATAATATGCAATTTTCCAGACAGGAAAGGAAGGAAGGGGAAAAGTGAATAAAGTGGGTAGATGGATAGATGGATAGATGGATATACACTCGTTTCTCTGGGGAAATGTGAACACAAATAAAAAGGGGAACAAACAACAGCTCAAGCCAACGCTAAAAACGAGCCATTGGGACACCGGACGTTTTTTTTTCCGCAACACAAAAAAAAACCGTATGTTCGCTTTACATTATAATTTTTTCGTGCTTTCGTTAAAATAACAATTGACTTTAGTAAAGTATTTTACATGCTTGTCTGTCTATCTATTTAAAAATAATTTTATTGATTATTTAAACAATAATTTATTTTACATTCCATTTAAAACGAGCAAAAAATATTTAACGTTTTCAAAAAAAAAATCCTAGGAGAAAAATTATATTGGCGTCAAATATGTTCAAAAAACTTTTTTTTTTACAAGTTCAGCTACTTTTATATTTTGGGTTAAAATCTAAGTTATTTTTTAAATTTAATATTTACCAGACAAAAAGACACTTGTAATAGTTTACATGGAAAAGCTTAAAAACCTAACATGTATATTTTTTTTGTAAAATGTAAACAAGCAGAACAAAAAGTTATTACGCTTATTTTTTTGTACATTTGTCAATTGGGAGGGACATTTATAATAAGTGAAATGCATGAACACCTTTTCACTTTAACTTACCAAAAAAATATAACACTGTACCCGTTTTACAGTGTAACCTTTCCGCACTCTAGAGAATTTCATGTTCTTATCCCACCCAAATACTGTATGCATGAACTGTAAATGGTAGTAATTCATCCACGACAACATTTATATCTATCTTTTCCACTTATTTCATAAAAAAACAAAAAATATAACCGAAATACTGACATAACTCAACATTTTAAAAATTATTTTCAATTATATTCGATTTACAGTTTTGGAACGTATATTCGAATTAAAAATGAAGAACGACTTGTTTTAAAGGCAACCTAACAAAATATATGTCTTGTTTGTCCATTTTTTTGCAATATATTTAGCATAGCATTTTACATTCGATGTAAAAACTCCCCGGCAAAGTGCAAAAAAAATCTGGATCGCTGGACTCTCGCTGGAAAAAAATAAATCTTTTCGAGTGCTGTTTTTATTTTGGATAGAATTGATAGCCTCTTTATTTATTTCCGGTTGTTATATTTATACACAAGCTACATGTCCACTATTCTATACAGTAAATAAAATATCCGCATTATATATTTTCGGCTTTGTTTTGGGTGTGTACAAATATTTCACCTAGTTTACCTGTTAAGCTGCAAAAGAAACATACGAATCACTTTGCCCAAAAAAAAAACCCAGATTCTCTCACACAATCCATACGACACAACCAAGCTTTATATTTGTTTCCCTGTTTTGCTCATCTTTTCTCTAAAAAAAGCTAAAAGAAAATAATCTTGTCCTGTACAAAAAGCTACAAAAAGAAGAAAAATTGAAGCTCTCTGAGTGACTAAGCTCTGCTCTCAAAGTGGCTAAGAGCAAAAAAAGAAAGGTGATTACCGTTTCCGGGCACGTTTTTTTTCTTCACTTCTTCCCTTTTTTCTTCATATATCCAATCCACCCACCTTGTCCTGTCCTGTCGTGTGAGAACGAAAGGAGAAAAAAAAAGATCAAGAAAAGTGAACAAGATCATTACCTTGCTTTTTTCTTCCTGCTGTTCACACCTTTCCTGGTATATATTCTACCTGCTTTGTATCCAAACCTATCTATTTGATGAAAAGGCAGAAAAAAGTGATATCGTATGCAGAATTTTTTTTTATATTTATTTTTTTCTGCAAAAGTCACCAAAAAATAGGAGATATTTGTCTTTTGGACTGGGTTACTTTTATTTTTTTTAGCGTTTTGGTTCGGTGGATATAAATTTATTCATTGAAATTGAAAATTGTGCGTGGGTGGATGTATGGGAATTTTTTTATGATAAATATATAATATGTGCGTATGTTGTCGTTACTTTTGGTTTGAGATAGAAAAGAAAAAAAATGTTTTTTGTTGGTGTGCAAGATAGACAAAAAGTTATAGCTGATATTTTTATGATGATAGCCGGAAGTTGGAACTTATTTTTTGAAAGTCTTTTATTATCAGTTTTATTGTCTTTGTCGTTGAAAGTTTGTAGACGCGTCGAGTTGAAATATGAAGAGTTGTAACAAAGGGTTAAGTTTATTTTAAAGTCTTTTACGAAGTTAAGGTGCGAAGCTGCTGACCAGTTTTTAAGTGATTTAAGGGGCTGTTCATTAGTTATGGTGGCTTTTACCTAAAGATTTTATTTGTATTGGTATATATTTTTTAAATTTAAAGTAATCGTTTTAAATTTAGTAATTATTTATATTTTGTTACTATATTTGGGTGAATGTTTTCTATGATTGATATTTTAAAGAGAATAACGTTGCGTGTGAACGACCCCATTTGTTTGAACGTTTTTTAAAACATAAGGATTTTACAGCTTACACATCACGTTTCTGTTAGATAGCGTAAAAAATATTGAAGTTTGACTTTCGATATGAAAAATAAAATCCGAATCAATTATTGGGGCGTTCGTGTGATAATTTTTTTTGCTACATTTGTATGCAAACCGACAATTTGCAATGGAAAGATAACAGTGATAAGAATTAAATATAAACGACAATTCGAACTACTTATTAAATATAGTTTATACGGATATTTGATTTGTCATACAGTCACAATGCAAATTCGTCATCAAATTTTTTGTACGTCCACTTATTTAACTAAAAGTCAATAAACTTTTCGACCAATTGTTCTGATCATTGGCGTCAATGAAGTACACTTGACTTGGCGGTTTTATAACTGTTCGAGTGTTAGTACAATCCCGACATTTATTTTGTTGGATTAAAAATATTATCTAAAAAATTTCAGTGATACATTTTAATATCGATATCTTTTCCATGAGGTACGTAACATTTAGTTAACAAATTACAAACTGTATGTCCAATAACGGTGTGCACTAAATGTTATCCCAAGTTTCTGCTATTAATTACGCAATATTCTTTACGTCTCAATATATTGTTAATTTTATTGATGTTTGTTATTGCTAGATTTTAATTAGGTGATAATTAGCATGTAATTTGCAAACTATTGACATCATACGATACACCAAACTTACAAGTAAACATCTTTGGTGAATGCCGACATACCCGGTTATAAGACGACCTTTAGGTTACGCATTATGTTCAAGATTACTATTCATATGCTTTATCTTAGAGTAAATATTGACCTTCACCCAGTTCATCCAACCACCAGAATAAAATGTAATCAAATTTGATAAACACAAATCATAAGGTCATCATGATCACTTGATCAATCGTATGATATATTATATATATCTTTTGAGTGATGCAAAAATTAACTTAAGGAAAAATTGTCTTAAGACTTTTGGTTGACCTTGGGATAAATTGCATTGCAAATCTGCTTAAAAACGTTTTATTACTTGCAGATATTTAACTTTTACGCATCGATATAATGATTTAGTGATAATAGCGGCTCTTTAGTAAAATGATTAGTGAGTGGCGTCTACCTAAAGTGGAAAAGTTTTATTCAAATGTAGTAAAATCGCATATGAGACTTCTTTTGCAAAATTCAATACATAAATTGATAAATACACAGATATACTGTTGGTATGTGTGCTATCACTCAGCTAAATGTGTGACAATTACAAGGAAAAAAAATGTTTTCAGGTTGTCAGCATTACACGACTGCATGACATAATGATCATGTTCTAATGTCCACTTTTGAACTACAAAGGTGAAAAATGATGAGCAACCAGAACTTCTGATAAGCAAATAAGTTTTAGATTGCGCTCTTGATTACATGATCGTTTTTTAATGATCACAAGAAAAAAACAGATGAGCTGTGTAAATTGTCAAAAAATAATATTTTAAAAACGGATTTACCAAGTTTCCGTGTAACCGATTTATTCAAATTCTAAAGATATTTCAAATTTAAATACGGATTTACGTAAATTATAATTGCAAAACTTGTCATCAAACTTTAAATTTAAAAAAGTATAAATTTAAAATTAATTTAATAATAAATCGAAATTGAATTTTAAAATATAGTTTACTTTGGACGTACAGACGAACAAAATGGATCTTAATATTACAGATTCGAATATGATTTCAATATATTAACGAAACAAGGAATATAGAGTTATGCGGTCGTCAGCTTTATCATCAAACAAACTCATTTTTCCATTTCCTTATCGTTAACCAAATCACATGACTGGTTTAGCACTCACAAGCTAGTAGAGTGATGACCGATTCGACCCCAGCCAAAGTCGTGATTTTTTTACCCAAATAAAAAAATCAATCAATATGCATATATTACAGGAAGGCTCATCAATATGCAATCAATATATTTCATTCATACGACGTAGTAGCCTATTATTACAGACAAACAATGAGCAAACAAAGTTTAAAAATAAACAATAAATTGGCGAAGAATTGGAAATAAAAATCAAAGTTTTTGGGTAGATGGGGTCATTCACACGAATCGACTTCGATATGAATTTTACTTATTAAAACACAATTCAAAAGCAAATATATTAAACGATGTTTTTACTAATTTCAATTTGTTAATAAAATATTCTTTTTTGGTAAATAAAATGGTTAAAAGGGGTACATTATTAATGGATGGCCCCATATAGACAAATGTAAGGTAGTATAATATTTATTTAAGATATGCACATGTACAAAAATTATCCATTCAACAAAAAATGTTGAGCAATGCGAAAAAAAAATTGTTTTTAAAACTTTTCTTTTTACGTTTTACATATGCCACCTTATCGATTATTAATCATCTTTGACTGGTTGTGAGTAAAAAGATATAAATAAGCTTGCTAGTTTTGCATTTTCAGATTAATTTAGTTTCAGCTTTGGAACTAGTCATTTAATCAAATCAGCTTCGTGAAGACGAACGTCATCTAGAAAAATATCAAATTCCTTCGATTTTCTTCTACGCTCAACTTTTTTTTTGCATTCATCATGCGTGTTGTGGGTGATACTGTGATTCAGGTAAACAAATGAAGATTTTAGTGCAAATTTAAGATTTTTTTAAATTGTGAATTTCACCAAAAATTTGATCGGTTTTAAAAGCACTTTTTAAATTTGGTTAGAAATTTGACTATTTTTAAAACTGATTTTTAATTTTGTCTAATATTTTTGTAAAGAAAACAAATGTTCTGTAATTTTTTTTCTTATTATTTTATATTTAAAGTTTTAATTTTGTTAATTCGATATTTATTTTTTAAATCGTCATCTATTTTAATTTTGTTTTAGACTCCTTTGGAGACTGTAAGCTATGTCGATCCCTCCGAGCATCTTCGCCCCGAAGCTGCATTCGCCGATAAACCAATCAAAGCCTTCCGAGACTTTACCATTGACCCCACCGATCCGCTGAGGGAACGAGTTCGAAAGACATATCTGGACATGCACACCAACCAAACTGTGGACTACGTTAAAGGACGATTAGCCAAATGGACAAAGTTTAACACTTTTAAGGTAACTTTCATTACAAATTTCTCAAAACGAATCTTTAAAAAACCGTTCTTTAAAAAAATCAGTAACTAAAATTATTATTTTATTAAATTTTTATCAGGCTGACATAATGACATGTCTGGATAAACTAAACGATCTAGTAGACGAAGCCGATCCGGATGCTGACATGCCAAATATAATGCATGCCTACCAAACAGCTGAACAAATTCGCCGGGAACATCCCAACGAAGACTGGTTCCATTTAACTGGCTTGATTCACGATCTTGGCAAAATTATGGCGTTTTATGGGGAGCCCATGTGGGCAACCGTAGGGGACACCTTTCCCGTTGGCTGTGAACCCCAAAAAGGAATCGTTTACATTGATACCAGCTTTCATAATAATCCGGATATGAAGGATGAGCGTTACAAGTAAATATTCTGAAAAATCAATATCGAATTTTCTGTAAAAAAAATTATGTAATATTTTTTTGGGGTAAATTGATAATTATTTTTAATTGATTTTTTAAATTAGCACAAAGCTTGGAATGTATCATGAGGGAATTGGACTATCGAAAATAATGATGAGTTGGGGTCATGATGAGTATATGTACAGGGTTCTCAAGCACAATAATACGACGCTTCCCGAACAAGCTTTGTACATGATCAGATTTCATTCCTTTTATCCATGGCACATGGACAAGGACTATATGTACTTGTGTGATGAGAAGGATATGGAAATGTTGCCATGGATTTTGGAGTTCAAGTAAGCTAACCATACACTTATCACAGAATGCATTAATATTTACTAATTAATTGAGACTTTATTGATTACATTAAAAATGACCTATTAAGAAATATTATTAATTTTAATATTTTGGTCTATTTTTTACAGCAAATACGACTTGTACACTAAAAGCACCAAGTATCCTGATATTCCAGCTTTGAAATCCTACTACCAGAGCCTTATCGACAAATACATTCCAGGAGAACTTGAATGGTAAAACTGAAGGTTGTACAATTTATTTGAATAAAATAAAAATATATCCTTAAAATACATATTTCGGTGTTTAAATGTCTAAAAATATTATGCTATATATATTATAAATTAAAATTGTAAAAATAAATAAATGTTATAACTGATTTTGTCTAATGATGACCTCAATTAAATAAAAAATAAATGTTAATGCCTTGAAAACTAATTATTGTTGAAACTACTAAATTTTAAGGTAATCTAATAATACGATACGATACGTAACACGAATTTAATTTAAATACATTTTCCTTAAGTTAAATACTCTTACATTAATATTTTTTGCACAAATGGACCAAATTATGATTAGATTTTAATTAGGGAATAATTACAACGTAATTAATAAATATTAACATCATACGATACATCGAATATTAGAAAGTTAGAAATTTCTTTTTGTGAATGCCGATAAGGTTAGAAGACATCCTTGAGATTACACTTTATTGACCTTATTTGGTTTTATCGGAAATCCCGACCTTTTATCCAGTTTATTAAACAGATATGGATGAAATCAAATAAAAATTAAGTAATCATTATCTGTCATACGACATCTTAAACACGAATCATTTGACATAAATAGATGACAGATGTAAAAAAAATCTTAAGAGGATTACCTCACCTATCGCATACAAATTGCAATGCAATAACGACTCTGATAAATATATCAACAAAAAAAATTTATAAAAAGTTTAATTTATTTTTGTCGACTCACTTTGTTCACACATCAATACATGCATATATAGTTCACTGTTGGTAATAGTGGTGCCTTAGTACAAGATAAGTCAGTGGCGTCATAGGCCAGTGGAAAAAAAGTATTTGAATGTTAAAATATTTTCACGGAAAAGGTGAATTTTCAAGTTTCAATTAAATTTAACTCAAAATAACGTCTTATTTGAGATAAGGGTCTAAGTTTGCATTGCAAATCGGATTGTTTGATCGCTTTTTAAATACCCAAGAGAGGAATATTTATTAATAATTATGCACTAATTAATGGCCTAGGTTGAGTTTGATTAAGCCAGATATCCAAACAAAATTTGATCTGCTAATTTGTATTCCAACTACGTCAAATACATACACCCTAATACATATTCTAAATAGAAACGTAAACCCCACATGAAATACATAGTTATGTAGTTGGTATCGTCATCAAACAGAATAACTTGCTATTTCCCTATCGTCATCCTCAACACATGACAACATTATACTGGCTATTGTAGTGATAACCGAGTTGACCCAAAGCAATATCGGGATTTTAACCAAAAAATAAATCAATCAATTTTTCACTGGAAACCCATTAAAATGCAGGTTAATTATGCCTGATATCCCAGAAAAATACAAGACGACTTTTGCCGCCAAATTTAAGAAAAATTATAAAAATTGTACATTTTTTAATAGAATGAAATTACATGTAATATTGCACATGCCTTAGTATGCACATTTATATAACTATTATAAATTATATGAGTGATTGCATTGTTGATAATAAAGTGAATAAAAAATGAATGTTATTGACTTAAAATTTAAACACTTGTCTAATCCATGTCAAATATTTAAGGTAGTTTGATGTTATATAATATACTTAGCCGATAAATGTGCTTTCGTGTTAATGATGACAGACAATTGATTGATAGCCTAGTCTAGTTCAGCACTACTCATATTATTATTTTTATCACACACACGTGCTCAAATACATTTAAGATAAAATAGCACCTGATCCACAATTTCGGTTTTTAACCATCAAACAAAAAGTCATTAACCTTCCCGTGTTCCAATCCTACTTTACCCCAATTTTTAGTGTAAATTGTTACAATATTCTAGTCAAGTATGACGTAAATAAAAACATGAGCTAATCTAAATATCTTATAGATTTTTCTTAAGTTATTCAATACAATTTTTGTAAAAAAAATCAGCATTATTTTTGCGCCTTAATTGCATTTTGCTACAAATTACGCAAATATTTGATATCCTAATAAAATGCTCACTATATTGTTTTAGCAATACTTTAATTAGGTGATAATTACAGAGTAATTTAGGAATGACAACATAGTACTAATTAACAATTCTTTGTGAATGCCGATGTCTTCAGACGATCTCTGAATTCTGTAAATATTGTACGCTTACGCATTAATCAATTTTACTGGCTTTATCTGAAATGTTTTGACCTTCATTCAGTTCATCAAACTGAATGTCAAAAAGAGTTTAGTCGTCATAATCTTAAATACGAGTAATGTGAAATAAATAGCTGACGAATGGAAAATGTCTTCAGAGTTTTTTTTGCTTGACCTTCCCTCGTATAATTTTTTTAATGAAATAAAATTCTGATAAGCATATCAACAAAGATAGATATAAAAACCTTTTAATCTTTTTTCCCGACCTGCTTGTTGAAGAAATCAATATTTATATTTAGTTAGCGATTATAGCGGCGCCTTAAAAAAGATAAGTGAGTACAAGTATGTCCAGTGGAAAAATTATTCTTGCTTTAAGGATTTTCAGAAAATCGGAATATTTCTAGTTTTAACTAAATTAAACTTCTTATTTAAGATAAAAGGTTGAGATGAACAAACGCTTGGCAACATTTGTTATCGTTCCATGCCATATGTAATAATTACAAGAAATTTTGATTTGCATTTCACGCCGACATGACATAATGATGATGGAATAGTGTAACAGTTGAACTACAAAGGTGACGCCAATGTCCAAACCTGATAAGCGTAAAGTTTACATTTCAAATTTGATAATATGATCGTTTTTTAATGATCACTAGAGAAATCGATAAAATTGCCAAAAAAAAAGAAATAACCTTCGAAACCAAATGTAGCAAAATTTCTAATGAAGAATACGTTTTTTTTCTCAATGTTCCATATGAATGACCCCATCCAAAAAAATATAAGGCAGTTCAGTATTTGTATATATTTGCTTAACAAACCATTCAGCAAAGTTGAGTAAGTACCTTGTTTCAGTTTTATTTCTTCTGCGTTTTATAAGTCATCTTATCAATACTTTCACCTTAATCACTATCGCGTTCTAAACGTTAACACATATGTATAATTACTTGTTAATTACATGTTCCATTCCTAATTGAGTTTCAGCTGTGGAACCAGTCGTTAAATATATTTAGGCAGTTCAGGTGAAAAAACGTTAACTAAAGTTACCTGAGTTCCAAACCTAATTTTTCTCTCGATTTACCCCGGTTAATTTTCAACATGCGTCTTCTAACTGATACTGTGATTCAGGTAATCTAAAAATGATAAAAATTGGTATAACTAAACAAATATAATGACTAATTCTGCACTGATGATAATGACGTCAATAAAATGAATGTTAATGACTTAAAAATTAAACACTTGTCAAATCCATGTCAAATATTTAAGCTAATTGGATGTTATATAATATATTTATTTTTCGAGTGTCTTTGATATTTAACCGATTATTGTGCTCTTGTGTTAATGATGACAGAAAAAAGGGATTGATAACCTAGTCTAGTTCTGCACTACTCATAATATATTTTTGATCTCAACCTCGTGCTTAAAAATACATTTAAGATACAATAGCATCTGATCCACAGTTCAGTTTTAACCATCAACAAAAGTCATTACCCTTTTTTTGTGTTCCCATTCTACTTTACACCCTATATTTTAGTGTAAAACGTTATTGTATTATAATTATACAAATAGTATACATGAATTTGAATATATTATATATTTTATATAAGACACTCGATACCATTTTGTAAAAAAACGACCATACTTTTCTCACCTATATACCATTTAGCTACAAATTACGCAATTTTTTTCCATCTTAATAGTAAAATGGTTCTCGACTGACTGAGGTGAGACACCTTTTTCAAACACACTTTCCCGCTCTCTCTTTATGTTTTTATGTATGCATGCATTGTACACAAACACACTCAACATTTTTTTTTAGTTTGTTTGTTGTTCTTTTGAGGAACATATGATTGCAGGGCAG
>JAQFZH010004331.1:0-12134 GCA_034695485.1 Entomobrya nivalis
GTAACGGTAGTTATAATTAATAGACATGTAGGCGGCTACTCAATTATGCTGAGTAGCCGTAATTGACAAACTCTACATTTGGAGTCCAAATTGTCGAGTTGCACACAAGTCCACGTCACAAGTTTAGATTGGTCGTGTCCCCAGATTTTGGACACCACCAGAAATGAACTTCCAAGAGAACTCTTCAGAACCACGGGTAACCAAAGGCCAAAATTTGTTCCATTTTTTCTCATAACCCTTTCATTTGCTTCCGAATTGAAACAAACGTAGTGCAGTAGAACAGAATTCCCCGAATGAAAGATGACGTTATGGGTTTTAAGGTGAGCAGTGGTTTTTTCTGGCGACAAGACATCACTCCAAAAGTCACAATTGAATCCAAAATAACGGCAAGGTTGAACAATGCGTGGACTTTGAATTAACAAACAATGTTTTGAAATAGATGATACAAAATTAAATATTATAGTTTATTTTTAAAATTGATTTAGAGATTTTTATTCTTACTTGTATATGCATTCAGTTTCATGAATAGCTATTTGACTAGCTACTCTACGAACAAGGCAGCCTTCTTGATGGAATGAACACGCTTTCACCAATTTCGCTAGTATTTCTTCTGCAACACGATTCCGAATCAGTTCACCTTTTACTTTAAGATCACCTCGACATTGTGGGCATACAGTTATCTTCAAAGCGCACTTTCGACAAATGAAGTGCCCATTAACACATTGATAAATTTCATTTTCAGGAATATCAACACAAATTGGACACCGCAAAGCGTCAAGAATAAGGTCAGAATCCAAACTCATACTTAAAAATGTTTTTAAAGCTGGTTCTCGGGGCTGTGATTAGCAGGACTGAATAAATGTTCAAAAATGATCATGGAAACTGACAAGTTTTTCTTCTTAATATTTCAGTAAGCCGTTTGCATCTTTCGGTTCATTTTCGGCAAGCTGTAGTATTTTGATTTAACAAATTGTTGAATGTGAAGTGTATTTTTAACTGCAAATTATTTATTCAATACTTATATTTAGGTGGTAACGAACTATGTGTTTATTGAAAACTATTAGGTAGTCCAAGGAGAAAATTTGGGCATACTATTATTGAGTACTAATTAATGTAAGTTTGGTTCTCAAACAGTAATTAAATTTGTATTCAATCCACCATTTCTAATACAAGTCAGTTGTAAGCACACATATATACACCGTAAAGTCTTCCGTATTTTTTTATATTTGGCTAACAAGGGGTCACTCAAGCTTTACAAACTTTCAAAATATCCGTTTAAAATAGAACTTATTTATTTAAAATGTTGAATGATATAATAGAAATGTAAAATATGGTAATAGTGAAATACCTCAGATTTAATAAACTAGGTCTTGATTCGCCAGATACGTACTACTCTGTAATAAATAAGTGAAAGCAGAGAGTATGTTTATACAAGAACAAAAAGAACCAAACTGTTATACCAAAAATCTGTGGATTTGAACATTGATTTGATTACTATGCGTATTAGTACTTAAACTTGTGTTGTAATCCAGCAATCTTGTGCTACAGTACTATGTATTAGATAAATATAATATGGGTATGCATGCGTTGTGCTTATGTCTAAATATAATACACTTTTCACTTAGCATAAATAAATATCTTGATGAAAGGTCTTGCTCGAGCGTATTTTTTACTGGGCATGGAGAAATATTAGCATGTCAATTTTATACTAGATTGGCTTTTCATGGTCCAATGCGGAATTTCACCAAACTTACAAGTATAAAGGGAACTTTTCAATGTAAAAAGATACATGATCCTATCAAAGTTTCAATTATATACAGCCCAGCAAAAAGTCCCCGCCGATGTAAATAGAATGTTTTAAACTTTGGTCTATATCTTCAAACTTCTAGTATAGTTATGTTTTATTTTGTTGGGGGTGGCTATCTAAAAACGAAATCTACTGTCCACACTTTTAACTGTTTATTTGCACAGAACAAAGGTATCTTTTCAGATTGTGCATACTTCTTGAGCATAATAGTTGTGCTTACAACTTACGTGAGAGTAGATTATAGAATATTATAAAGCTTTGTAATTTACATCATACCAACAAAGTTCCAGTCTCTGACGCTGCTTCCAGAATAACAAAACATGAGCAGGAATGTGATATTTAACATAATAGGTAAGTTGTGGCAAACATGTATGAATTTATTTGCATTTTGTTCCAGTGAAGCCTACCAATTTGGCCAAAAATTTGAAGGGGTAAAAATATATTTTGTTTTACTACTCTACAATGACAAGCTTGTCGGAACTCTTTTACATTTCACCATGATAACTTCAGCTGTTACAAGAACCCACTTTAAGACTATATATGTACATGTCCAAGTTTTTCATCTTAAAAAACATAATTGATAATTTTTAAATTAAAATACTTAAAATTACAAGTTAATAATTTAAGAAACAACAACTGGTTTTCGTATTGCCAAATGCATTAATTAATCCCTAGTCTGGTAAGTATTTTGGGATTTTTTGTGCAAGCGAATATGTCTACTTAGACTACCTTGATTTGAAAACCTTTTGAAACATTGTATACACTTAAATGGTTTTTCTCCGGTATGCGTTCTAGTATGTCCGTTTAGCTCACCATATGTGGCGAATCTTTTTGCGCAAATGTTACACTCATGCATCTTATTATGACTATGAACTCTTCTCTTGTGTAACTGTACGTATTTTTTACTCGAAAAATATCTGCCACATTGCTCACACTTGAAAGGTTTTTTGTCACTGTGTATAATCTCATGTTCACTTACATCAGTCTTTCTGTGAAACATTTTTTGACAAATTGGACAGCTAAATGTTTTTTTGGCAGTATGTCTCTTCAGATGTAATTTCATCGTGTATTCGTGCGCAAACGTTAGATGACATATTGTACAGCGGTAGGGTTTTTCACCAGAATGAATTCGAATATGCCCATGTAGTCCTGCTTTTGATGTCAAATACTTTTGGCATAGATTACACCGGAATGGTGTTATCTTCTTGTGTGTATTCATGTGGGATGCCAAAGCTTCTTTTCTTGCAAATCGTTTGCCACAATCGTTGCACTTATACGGTTTCACTTCCATGTGAATATTTTTGTGTTTATCACGGTTACATTTGTAGGTAAAGGACTTTTGACAAATGTTGCACTTGTATGACTTTATACCGGTATGTGAAACTATGTGGGTACTTAGATGTGCTGAAGTGGAAAATGACTTGTCACACAATTTGCAAAAGTATGGCTTTTCCATTGCATGATGGCGGTAATGAGCATACAAGTGTGAATGTTGAGTGAACAATTTATCACAAAAAAGGCATTGGAAGGATTTAATGCCAAAATGCTGTTTCAGGTGAGTATTCAAATTGCACTTAATACTGAAAGACTTTTTGCAAATATAACAGTTGTAGTTTTTTGTAGCCATTGTGTACGCTAAAATATTTGAGTGTCTGAATTTTATTTCGAACTTAAACTGGATGGTTGAATATAGATATCCACTGGTTTCAAGAAATTTAAAGTAAAAAGTTATTATTCTGTGACCTCGTACACTGAGTAGTGTGATGACCAATTAGGCAATTTACTAAAAGTGTTTAATTATAACGTTTTGACGTTTGGGTAAATAATAACTTGTTTGGTGGTAAAGTGTTATTAATATGCGTACATACATATATGCCACGCATACAATACTGCAAAAACTAATACACGTTAATGTAGCTTGTTGCTGTTGACACTGGACAACACGGACAAACAACCGTTTGTTTTACCAAATGGGTCAACATTTGAGTCATTCATTGATACCAACATTATGGCAGTAATATGTGTAGTATCTTAATCTTATGTCAGAACATTGAATAAGTGACACACCCAAAAATTATGCACTTGATGAGTTTTTTGTATAGTTGACATACTGTACAGGATGGATGCATATGACACTATGATATGGCATTGATTTCTTATGAATCTCAAGGAAAGTCTTTCAGACTGACTTTAGATTGTACAAACAAGTACGGATATTATAGTTTAAAAATCTTCCCTTCTGAAAAACTTGCCAACACAGTAGCTTTTCTGTCCCTCAAATTTAACATATAACTAGAGAAGTTTTGGTTGGATGGTTAGCTCTGATGAAGAATGCTCGAGCTTGGAAGAAATGTATTTGAATACACAAGTAAATTCCTAAACTGAGCAAGGATAGTGGAGCTAACCAATGTCTTCCCTTTGAAAAGGCTTGGCCGATGGAGTGAGCCGTGTTATTGTTCCTTAACCAAAAGATTATTATTTTAAGTTAGTTTTCACCCAAATCATTGATGCTCTCATCCTTCTTGAAATTTGTTTTCAACATTGCAACGCTTGTACGTTCAAGCATGCAAGGATATTGTGTAAACACAAAATCTTCTAGTATGAAGATATGTTTTCCGAGCAGCTTTTTCTCATGCAATGTCAATACACAAAAAAGTTAATTCTGGAGGGATGTTTGGTAGCATTACTAATATGAAACAAAAATATCAATGCTCGAGCCGGTGTCAACATACTTGAATGCACACAGAGAATCCTAAAACCAGCAAGGATACTGAGCTCAGCAAAAGCCTTACTTTATTAACATCATTTATTAAATCAAGTAAACTTAAAATATACAATAATGAGCCCAACCAATTTGTGTGATGATATAACAAGAATAGTAAAAGTTCTGAGCAAATAATGTTCGAATGTAAAAATAGATAAATAAAATGACCAATAAAATCAATTTTGTACTGAATTTATAATTTCGGGTTACCTCTGGGTAAATTGGGAGAACATGTAAGAATTATTAAGTTAAGTAAAGATTACTTTTGATAATAACGCAATGGTAATTTTATACATTTTATCTGTAAATTTATATAAGAATCAGGTTGCATTTACTTATCAAACATCTGGATATACGTACATGTACCTAATAAATTCATTTATTTTGCAACATATGCATAGGTCAAAGTTCCGATATTAAAATTTTCTATAACATTTTTTAGAATTTCCACAGACATTCATCCATTAGTCCTCTTCAGCATAGAGATCCCACTAATTTTTTTAAACAGTTGGGCATAACTGTAAGTTGCTGTGCAATTTTTTTTCGGGCTGACATAGTTTTGAGTTTGTTGATTTCCTGAACTAGTTCAGTCCAGCTGGTTGTGTTCACATATTTTGTACCAAAAATATATTCATGTACACTATATGAAAAAAAATCGTTCGAGTGCCATTCTCGACTAGAAACAACTCGCAATAATAATTAACGATTGATTATATGGACAGGATCAAATATATGTTGACGGGGATCTATTATATTGTAAACATTACGCATATTGATATCATTACGTCTATGATTTTGCACTGGTGGTCGTTATCATTGTTTATTAAGTACCGCTTTTAATTCAATGGTAGGGAACTGTTTTATTTTAAAACATGGACCAAGTCATTTATTTTGCAAAATATGTAAATGAAAAACAGCTGTAAACTATTTATTTTTCTCCTAAACCTGCAGTTCTTTTTTCTTCCCATGAGTATTTGAATATATTTGAGGAAAGACTTGTAGAAAAAATGTAATTAGAAAACAATTTCATTGTTATTCATTTATAAACCCTTTATTAATACTCAATATGAAAATTAATTAGAGGGATAAAATTAAGCAATTTTATTATTTGTCCATTTCCACAGGACTTTTTGTAGCACTTTTCAGTAGAAAAAAATAAATAGTACGCATACAATTTTTTCATAGACCACAAACGCTTTTTCCCTTTGTTTCTAATTCCAAACTGCATGCATGAGAAATGAACCATATTGCTCCACCCAAGCCAACCCAAACTTCTGGGAAATACTTTTTTCTCCAAGCCAAGCATGCATGTACCTCTGAAAGCATTTCTCTGCTGCACTACTCTGATGCATTACAAGGTTGTCCGCTTTGGGAAGACGTGCTTGGGTAATTTTCGTGAAATCAACAAACAAAATAAATTTATTATAGTTAATTTGGAATATCTTCCATTAAATAATTTAAAGTATGCATATTTAGCTCATTGCATTGATTAGTTTGAAAGAAGTTTGACAATAAAAAGTCTTTATTTTGTAGTTAAAAAAAAGTTTAAATCTGTAATAATAATAATCAGCAAGTCAGCATAATTAATTTTTTGTTAATATTTTCATTTTGCATCAAATTATAGCACGATGGCTGGGTTCCCAACTACTAATTGTGATGAGCAGTTACTGGTGACTTCCTGCCTGGACGATGCGTGGAGCAACTTCACTTGTCAAATTAATGCAGTTTAAAGCACAACTAGCTAGCCCATTTAACAGGTAAGCTGAAATATAAATTATCTATAATTTTTTATTGTTTTAAGGTATTTCATTTATTGGTTACAAATTTTACAGAATTCCACTGACTTTGTATTCCACCTGCCCACTTCCCATCAGAATTTGGAATGGAGTGTGATCATCACATTAACCGACCTTCTGGGATTAATTTTACATCTAATGCAAGCCAATTACTTAAATTTCAGTCAATTTTGCTAGTTCATAGTCCAGAAACACACAAGTAGTCACATAAATTATACAAGTAGTGTGGTTAGGTCTAATGATTTTTTTTTCTATTCTACAGTTATCGATCTCCATTCCACAAAATGACAACTTGACTTTACGCTTGGAGGAGCCTCCTTCACCTCTGACATGGTAGTATCCAAGAGCATTACATTGGCAAGGCATCCGGGAGAAAAAAAATTGCTGTGACAATTCAGCTTTTGGTGTGACTGAGTAAAATAAGTAGTTAAAGATTTTGAGAAATCTTTTGAGCATTTTTATTAGCGAAAGTGTAAACAAGGTAAAGTTATTAACCAGTCCATTTAGAATGTAAGCCAAGAAGTTCAGTTAATTAATAATTAAAGCTAAAGTCAGTTAAAATGTTTATAAATATTTTGGTTAGATGGTAAATTCAGGCAGGTTAACTAGAGTTTTTTTAAACAAATCATAACAAAAAAACTCCACGATTTGAAATATTCTAGCCATTTCACTGAACGCTGATATCTATTCTGGATTTTGACATTCTTAAAATTCGGTTCAAAGTGAAATTTAATTTCCTCAACAGAAAACTGTAAAAACATCGAACAAAACCCCCATGATTAACTAACAATAGCTAATTAGTGAGATGTTATAACATCTGAAATTGACGGGAAATGTACCCAAGCAGCATTTCGTATTGGCAGAGCTTTAGTGTAAACCGTTGGCTAATCCTTTCAATAAAAAAATATAATATTGAAATGGTAATCTTCATATGAAATTGTAGCTCAGACAATATTTAAGTACATTTTTTACTATGTGTAAGTCTGCAAATACGACTTGTCATAGATTAAATTTAGTGGCAAAAGTTATCAAAGTAGTAAATTTGACAGAACAATGGTTGTTTGGAGTATAAACAGCAAAAATGCAGATGAAAGGATTATCCAGAAATCCCAAATTAGAATCCAACACAAAATGTATTGTGTTGGACCCAAAAAAAATCGTATTAGTACATCTTAATGTAAAAAGGTGGCCAAATATTTATGTACACATGTATCATGTAAAAACTTTAGTTCTTTTACGATATTAACTCAGATGGAAATTTTAGCATTCAACTTTAAAAGGCCTATTGTGAGGGAAACGTTTTCAGACTCATAGTTTATATTTACCTAGACAGAGTGGTATTATTATAGTATGATAAAACCGTGAAAATAAGTATGTGAAAACTATTGGCTCAACTGTTTGAGTGTCACATATTTTTTGTTATTTACTTATTATGTCAGTAAACCATTTTTATTTAAGCTTCCTATCAAAATGTATTGGTCGGAAGTAGTATTGAAACTAAAAAGGGCAATTTAAAAAAGGCAAGCTATCTAAGGGATAGGGGCAGAGAAGTATTATTGATATTGTTTTTGGGGCATCGAAATTGTGATATGTTGCTCTTTTATTATAAATGTTGATTGATAGTAATACTTTTAAATAGTAGTCTTCATACGAAATTGTAACTCAGAACGATACTTTTTAGCACTCCATCCCTTAACCACACCAGTTTAAAATCAATTTTCATCTCTATTAAGAAACAAGATTTGTTTTAGAACAGTTAAACATGAAAAATAGTTTAAAATGGTATTTCATGTGATTTTTTTTATAAAAACAGACAAAAATATAACATAGCGTTAAACAAAATGTATTGTTTAAAATGTAAGAAACAAAAATGTTTTCTGGTTCACAATGAAATTATCCGGTTCGCCCTTTATAAAAGGACCATGATTTGTGTTAATAGTACGTAATTCATAAGTCAAGCTGACTATATCAAGTCAGTGTTTGTTATCATAAGATTCATAATAATCAGTTAAAATAGTCTAAAAAACGACAAAAGTTGAAACAAAATATTTTACTCGAAGAGAAATATAAAATGTACTATACTTTACTTAACGTGATATGAAGAATAGTTTAATTACTGTTAAGTCTAAATCAAAATATAACTCTCTGAGACAGTTTTGTTACGTCTCATCATAAACAAAATGTGCAGTTGAAAATTTACACTTTAATAAGCATAGTTTATTGAATGTAAACTAACCGTTCAAAGAAAATTTAAACAATATCGTAGGTTCAATAGTTTTTTATTCAAAATAAAAACGAAATTTAATGTAAAGTTTAGTTAACAAAATATGTTTAAAGTGTTTATGTTTCAGTTTACGTATGAAATTATAGCTCAGACAATAACTTGTAACTACTTTATCAAAAACGTTGCATAAAGGCACTGGTTTGGTTGATCACTGAAAAGTATAGAATAATGTTATTTAAACAGTTAAACGATTATGTTCAAAAATAAAAAAATATATATGGAAATGTAATCCATTATTATACAAATTATAAATGCAACCGACATTGAATGTCTGCACAAGAATTGTTCCAAAAATGTACCAGGTAAATAATAGTGTGCAAAAACAAATTTTTCAGACTGATGTCTGGTTAGTTAACATGTTAGTTTTTCATTCGACAATATCATCCTATCAAATGTAATGAAAGAAAAAAAGCGAACTAATATTACAACTTTAGTGGATTTTGTTGATAATGCGAATATAAAAAACCCTTTTGCGAATAAAAACGTTTAGAGAGGAAAAAAGTCCATACATAAATTGGACTGAAAAGTGCAAAAAAGTTTTAAAAAACATTGGTTCCAAATTGTAAGAAATGTAATATTTAAGCCAGAATTGCTAAAAAAAGTAGTCTAGTACATTAATATAGTTATTCTGAAATACAAATGTAATGTACTCAGAAGTTACAATAAAACGGTTATATAAATTAAATGGAGAAATAATAATACAAATATGAAAAACATAACTCTATATATTGACAGTAAAAGATGCAAAGAAAGCATTTAATCTTCAAATGGCCAGTAAACAATGGAACTAATTTGGTATTGACTTGGTATTTATGATCAAAATGCTGATTTTGACTACCTGAAAATTTTGTTAAAATTTGTAAGCTAAAAGTGTTTGTTCAATATTTAAAATGCTCTAAAATCTCAAAGGTATATCATGAGAATATCCGTGTTCACCTTTATAAAGAGGGCCAAATTTTGTATTATCCCACAATTGTATGTTAGTTATATAATAATTATAATAAACAACTGTTTTTATGCTATGTATTTGAAGCATAATTTACTAGTCACAATTAAGAAAGGGTATATTTGTTAAAATTAAAGAATGGTTTTAAGTGAATCTGATTCTGATACTATTAGTAAAAATATAAAGCTATGCTAAAATCAAGTTAACTACATGTAAAAGTTAAGATATCAGCAGAATGCTTTAATTAGTTAAATGGAATTTTGGTGCAGTCATTTTTTGTTTGATTAGAGCAGTACCATATTTTTAATTCCATTCGGTATTAAAAGTCTTATATTTAAAAAATAAACTATATAAAGTTGATATTCACAGGTTTCGTTATGGAATTTTATTTATGATTCACGAACATATTGGTAAAGCATTTTTAGTTTTTTATGTGAAATTGAAATTACCAATTCTATATGTCAAAAAAATACAGTATACAATTTAATGCGGAAAATAAATGTCATGATGTTCTATAAAATGTGATGCCATAAAACAACGAATGAACTTCATTTTGAATTTCATTTTTTTTTCATCAAAAACTTATTTTTTTGGTTTTCGATTGAGTGATGGAAGAGTCATTCTCTAAATTGCAGTTTATTACTTACTAATGATAATTAATAAATCGTTTTCAATTTTAGAGTAAGTTTTCATGCAAGCTACTATCATGCATTTCAGCCTTTGTGCATTGTACGCATATTTTTACTTGAAAACTGTGCATTTGACAATGTTGCTCAGCACAACACAGCTTCATAAAAAGATTAATTGCATCTTTTAATTGGGAATCGCTGAGAGATCTGTTCAATTCCAATGCAAACTGTTCCCAACATTACTTTGTATATATATTGTATAGAACATTGAATCCACAAAAATATTTCATTGTAAAAAGGTATCTGCAGTGCAGGTTTCATTCCCACATATACATTTGTTCGTTTTACAGTCTGATGAGTACTGGTGGAATAGTTGGTTGCTTCTTCTGCTCTGGTAAAAGCCGAAATGATCAAGCCCTTGTCAGCTCCTTTCTTTGAACACGCATATTCCTGAGATAAACGAGGATACTAGAATCATCAAAAGTTTTCCCCTTTTGCATAGGTGCTACATGAACAAAAGCTTTTAGTAAAGCTCCATGGAAACTTAAATTAGTCCTGATTGATCTTATCTGTAAAAATTGATCTCATTTCTTTTTGTAGCACTGCATTGTTTTTATTTTGGCAGCCCTTAAAGGAGCCTCTATGCTAAATTTGATTTTTTGGCATTCCAGATAATACAACTGGGTATTTTAAACAAAGTATTGATTTAAAGTTCACCAAATAATTTTCCATTTACCACCACTGTGCATCAAATTCACCATTTCACATTTGAGAAGCTAAATCGAAATATCAACACATAGGAAAATAGAACACATTTTAAAAGCTAATCATTCTTTCCAAATGTGGCTAGAAGAGTATCACGGTTTACATCGTTAAACTTTGGTATAACTGCTAATGAAGAAACGTAATTTGATACTATGTAACGAATATATACATCAACTAATTTGAGGAACTGGATGATTGCTTGAACAATTAAATGATGATCTTCTGGTTCTCACGATAAATTAAATCAAAAAGTGTTAGCATATTATTTATATGTAATGTATACAAGTTGTATATCAAGCAGTTAACAGCGGTTTATAAAGCCCGGCTCACACGTGTTTTTAGGTTCATTTTAACCAAACCATAAAACCGTGTTTTCGGGAAAATTGCATATTGGGTTAATTTGAATCTAGGCTACCTTAAAGCATCATTATTTCAGTTATGCCTTCCATATTAGTAATTACTTTTACATGGGAAAGTCTTGTCTAAACATTCATCAGAAATGATCTATATATAAAAACCAGTCTTACGGAAATTTCCACATATTTCATTTAAACAGCTTGTTGACAATGAAAATATATAGAATAAAAAAAATATGTTTCAAAGATGTTCTAATTCATTGTTTCGTGCAAATGTTATGGCATCACTATCACTGATTTTAATCATAGAGGTAAATGTGCATACATCAAGGATAATAAAGGTTTATACAAAATTCTTTTATCATGGAAATGAACAACAACGTGTTAAGGAAATTACATGACTGTGTATGATATTAGTTAAGAAAATAAACCAAAAAGTATTCCCAGCATAAAGATTTGGGTTTTGGTAAAATATCACTATTTCAAGAGCTCATACAAAAGAAGATAGCTTGTATCTTTAGCGCAATGAATTCAACTTTTTACTAGCTCCCTTGATACATGAATTATTAAACACTGTGTATCGTTACACATATCATTTGCTATGGATACAGAACAACGAATGTACTTGTAGTAAACACAAAGTTTGCAGCCAAACAGTTGTTTAGCTTGACGGCTGTTGAGATGAGACTGTTGGAATACTAAAACGCCAATCCTACGATGACGCCAAGCGGGTACTGCTTCTCCAATCTAAAGTCTCCTGTTCGATCACTTACAACCAACGGTACTT
>JAQFZH010004332.1:0-12131 GCA_034695485.1 Entomobrya nivalis
GACAGACGGACGGACAGACGGACAAACACGCTAAAGTCAATACTTGCTGACGCTTCGCTTTCAGCTACGTAATAATTAGTTTTACCAAAACAAAATGCGTTCGTGAGTGTGAATTTAGCAGAGCATGCCAATTAAGTATGATTTCAGAGCATAATGCGTATTGTTTTTTGCGATTACTCATACAAGTAATTTTTTTGGTTCCACGTTTCACGTAAAGTTGATTTTTAAAATTTAGCCTGTAGTAAATGTAAAGATAGTACCACTACCACTGCACCAGAGCCAATTATATAGTGATTCCGGTGTGCTGCTTGGGGGAAGCAAATATAGAGCGGATGATGACTCATCTCTCATTTGCGGACTGAATAATTTAATCGGTTCAGTGATTGTTTAGATTGGCCTCTCTGATTTTGAACTTGAGAACATAATTACATAATTTTCAATATTTTTTTGGGGGGAGGAAGGATAAGTAGGTACGCGGTACATTTTATTACTCATCACATTTTCGGTCTAGTTCATTTAATGATCATGATTACTTTTGGATAATATCAGGGCAAAGATTTTGGATATACAGATCAGGGCCTCAAACAAGCAACTCAAATCAACCGAATTGGATAGCAGTTTATTGCCAGTAAGGTTCTTCTCTTGACACGAATTCTCCCACAAATTTGTATATGAAATTTACAGATTCCGGCCTGACGTTCGTGGCTTGGCTTGGTTCGTGTGTTTGCTTTTAAAGTTAAAGTTGTGTTTGATTTGAATAAGTTATGTTCACAACTTCCCTATAATTAATGCACCATAAAGTTTTCCAGTTGACGTAATGTCACGTTATGTAGATAGATAGCTTACATAAAAATCATGCCATCGTAATATCATTGGTTCGTTTCTCATAAATAATTCATTAGAAATGATATTGACTAAAAGCGTGAGTTGAAAGGAAATCGCGTGCTCTGGAATCAGATAGCACAGATGCCACTTATGAGAATTTACGCAATATGAAAAACGCATAAATTTAGTCTCTGAATAGTTCCAGATTTCCAGATACACAACTTGCGTCTGAGTCTGACTAACTAGTAACTAGTGTCAGTCATCAGTTGTCACTACATTTGTCAATACCTTGTTCTTATTTATTGTATTAGGTTTAAAGGACCTCACCTCACCCCTGCTGTAAGTCATATTTTTTATTTGCAACCATTTGTTGTTTAATGGCGTTGGTTTTTTAGTGCGTCAATCCATAAAAAAAACTTGGTATACTGCATCAAGCTTGTCATCATCAGATTACATCTACAACTGTTTTTGTACATTCATTGTTGTATTTGAACGAATTTGATTCATTCATGAATGTTGACATAAGCGCTCCAAAAATGACCCATAAAATATGGATGGCAAATAGAATGGAATTGGAAGCGCTGTGAACAGACCAGACCAGCCCTCTCCTTATCTAAAGAATCTATTCTAACAGTTCATTTTTATCGTTTTTAACATAAACATGGGATATGGGTGAGCAAAGAGCATGCATATTGCATATTTGTTTTGTACATGGTGAAATGAAGTCAACACAAACGATGTTGTCCAGGTTTGTCTTCTTTCGTAAAAAAGCGTTTGGTGGTAACAGTCATACTAGTGCGTATGCTCATTTGAGAGTTACACGTTACAGTGATTTATCGTTTTGCTAAATGACTATATAAGTATTTCATTCATCCTGTGTGTTTTAAATTTCAAGCTTTAGAATAATAATAGTTTGCTGTGTAAAAGTTAAGTTTGAAGTAAAAAATATATACCGGGATAATTTAATGGAAAAAATATGGACTTGTTATGTGTAAGTAAAAATGTTACAGACATTGAGATAGTTTAATAGTATGGGAATTAATATGAATTTTATATTCAATTTAGGAGTATATTATGATTGGCTTAGTTAGTGATTAGTCATCTAATTATCCATCCTCTACTTGTATCTTCATCATGTTTTTGTTTATGCATACACGCCAAAGTTCTGTATTTTTGTACATTTTTTTGTATAACAGGATGCACACCGTCACTCATTCAATTTTCCATGTGTTGTTTTAGCATATCCACTGATTTTGAGGCTGGACACACCTGTCCTTGTCCATCAAATCAAAGAGCAAGACCAAAATTCATTATTAGCTCTATTTCGCAGGTTTTGTTACTTCTCTACTAACTTCTTGTGGTGGGGTATGGCTTGCCATCCTATAAAACACACAACTTTATCAAAATATACAACACACCAATTCGAAATTCCATCTAGCTTGCCGCTATACTGACTTTCGTGGTTACACATTATTAAACTAATTTAAAACCCAGCAACTATCAACTTCACCCTGCACCACAAAACCTGTAGCATCATCATGATGAGGATGACTTAATGATGATCATTACCATCAAAATCATCATCAAGTACAAAAATATATTTGTATCCATGAAGCGGCTTTGTTGCAGGGTAACTTCCTCTAAAATCCCCGTTTCCCTTTCCTGAGCGAATTGTAGGCGTTATCGCTCCCTGCATTGTATCCTATACATACATAGCCAATGATTTAAGCATGTCAGAATAATTTGCTGTCAGCAACGTGCCTAGTCATGAAATCAGCAATACAGTTTTTTATATGTTTATTTTTCGAAACGCAACAATCATAATTGGTTGTGTGAGCCTACAAATGCGGCAGGGATCATTAAGAACCTCTATTATGTCATGTGTGTGCAGTGTGGTGTGCGCTATGCGATGCGATCCATAGCTATAGCTATGCAACTTTAATAATGTGAGCACCTCCCTTAAAATTTTCCACTCCAAAAAGCACTTTGAAAACCTTCCCCGTTAAAAAATATATAATCCTTTTGGCTCAGTACGCACACGGCAAATCCTTCATATCCGCTTCACATTTTGTACATTTTTTAAATATGTACTTTGTTTACATGAGACTTGCCTTGCACTGCTGCTGTGAGATTTTCAATAATTTTAATGTTATTTTTTAAATTATTACTTTTTTAAAAGTCCAACCCTTTTGGGTAGTGGGCGCGTGTTTGGGATCGTAAGGAAAGGTTTATCCCATTTTTTGTGACGACTGTGTCTGCAGTTAATACTTAGCTTATTTGTGCCGTGCCATGCCATGTCAATATTTCAATATTATGTCACCTATTTGAAAAGTATTACTGAGCCAAATTGAGCTGAGTTTAATTCATTTATATAAATATTTTCGAACAAATCAGCTAATTTACTCTTGACACTTGATCGCATTTTACAAAATTAGTTAAACTAATAGCTCACTATACACCCATCCTCAATCTTTAATTTGCTCAATGACCATTTTTATGAAACTGTTATAAATTTGTAAGGTCATATTAAAATATAGGTATACATTTTGTTACAGTTTTGATTGAACTGGATAATTATTTAATGACCGCTATTGAACTCGTCTTGGGAGAGACATGAGACGTCCACTCCACTCCAGCACTCAAAGCATGTAATATTATGTTTTTGTGGGGGTACAGACTACAGACAATGTTTGTACAGTTTGTACCTATCAACTTTTTTACATTTGTCCTTTCTTTCGCATGCAATCCAAGTATATTTTATATTAGGTCGATTTTTCGTCTTGGGTTTAGAGCCAGATTTGATCACAAAATATGTATACAGTATATACACAGCAGGGTAATGATTGAAAGATCATTATGATTATAATATGTTATGTTATTATATTTCTATTATTTTCTCCGTTTTTCTGTCATAAAAGTGTCTTCTTGTAGGCCAAGCCAGACCAGACGTAGCCTCGACCTCTTCTTCTGTTTTTGGCTTCTTCGCCTCTTTTTCATTGTTTTGTGGCTTGTTGTCTTGTAATTTGCCGGAATCCTTAAAATACACAACGTTATCACACACTATCTCAATATTGTTTTCCCATAATACATAAATACATATCTCTCCTAGCTTTTATTGAAGAAAAAAACCACAAAAACAAATACTAAAATAGTTTCCTATATTATCAATCCATTCCTTATTCCTTGACTATCCTTTTTTGGGACTCCCAAAAACAAACCCAAAAGAAAGAATACAATGCCATGCCTGCAGCTTTTGCAGAGCACAGCACAAATAACAGTGAGTACATTCACGGTGGTGGTATGGTGGCAGCAGCTTTTTTCCCCTTAAAAGTTAATAACTTTTAAAACGTAATACGTTTTTACTACAAATCTGACGACTATAAGTTTAACAGACGACAGTCAAAAGTCGACATGGACAATCGCAATCGTTACTATTCAACTGAACCCTTTTATACCCATCCCAATCCAAACCAACCAACACCACCATCACCACAAAACGAAAATCCCCAACTGTCCATCGAGCCAAGCCAAAAAAAAAGCCACACACTCTTTCATTGAAGCTCTTTTTGTTGTGAACTCTCAGAGTTTTGATTACTTTGACATTGCATTGCAAATGGTATACACACATATATATACCCTGTAGTATACAAAATTACTACATATTATGCGCATGGTCAGATAAGTTGTAAAAAAAAGTTTTGCCAGAGAAGAGTCATGTAAAAGTGATTATATGCCAAAGTAAAAGAAAAATTGAGTTTGGGTTTTGGATTGGGAGAGAGATGATGAGACCGTCTCCTTTTTACATTTGGCTTAACACTTACTTAAAAGACCGTTCTATCAATGTAACAATCAGTATTGTCGACGAGTCGGACATGTGTTAAAGGAATAGACATACTCAACACCATCATCATCACACCCTATCATAAGCACGGCACGCTAACATATATGCATGTATAGCTATTTAGGATACTTTTATAACTTATGTACAAGGCTATGATAAAGATAAATTTGGTTTCATATTCATGTTTTAATTTTTTTTCTCTATATTCCGATTTCATTTTTTACAGGTAAAATAGAGTGCTGGTCCAGTTGAGAGGCACAGTCAGATGTGAACTCATGGGCAAGTCGGATGTCTCAGATTAGCCTTATTTTTTCTTTCTCGGGTGCCTGTAAATGCTAAACTACACGTATTGAATACACAAGTCCTGTGAAACTATGTGACGTTTTTTAAAAGTGAAAAGTGACAAATATATTTCAAATGTGAATCAAGTACCTTTTTTTAAAAAAATCAGGAAAAAGTACAACTTGAACTTAAATTTTGAAAATAATTCATAAAAAAAATAACGTTAAAAAAATTCACAGTATAAAATACATGGTCATCATAATGGAACCTGATGACAATCAACAGCAACAGTTTTCATTAAAATTGACAAAAATGACAAAAAATCAGTTCATCTCAGAAAACTCAGACAATCTTCACAGTGTTGAGGAAATTCAGACATGTCGGAGAAGAAGGAAAAGAACAATGTCAGCAACAAAAGTAACAGACGAAGAACACCAGTGCTCTTCCACCAGCAGAAGAAATAGAACGACACTTCTGTCATCATGGAGCAGTGGCTCCTCATCAACCACATCATCATCATCTCCTCTAGTCTTGTTCATCCTCGCCAGCGCACTCCTCTTTTTTCTGTGCATAACCCCCATCCAAAGTCTGCCCTTCGATGGGAGAAGAGCATTATCCAGCAGTGGCATTGGTGGTGGGAGTAGTAGTCACAGATCTCACATGGATCTTCTTATAGATCCCATCCATCAAGCAGAGTACGGGGACGATGATCCCTTTGAGAACAAGCGCATAGTCAAGAGTGTCTTTGACATGGTGCTGAGAACGCCGCCACCTCCCACCACCTCTTCAAGTAGATGTCCGCCTGGGACACAGAGTCCCTTTGAAGGAGGACCTTGCATCAAGAAAAGTACGGATCCCGTCGCATTTGTTGATCAAAGCTTTCTCCTGGATACACTCAGAGGTCTCGCACAAGAAGGTGCACTTATGAGGGGACCACAGAAAACGAGGAGACCAGGGAGCAACAGGAGGAGACCATCGGGAAGACCTGGAAGTAGAACGACAAGTACCACAACTACGTCTGCGCCTCCAACTACAGTTAGTTCGGAGGAAGATGAATCTGCATCAACTACCTTTACCACAACTGGCAATGGTGGTGTTGTAGCTGATACCGGTAAGATTTTTAAAGTCTAATTCCAAAATAAAATATTTATGTGTTTATTTTTATTTGTCGTTTTATCGTCTGGCTAACTTCCAACATTGTTGATTTATTTTTTCCTCTGCCAAACTCTCTGTGCAACTGGCAATTTTTTTTTATTGGCAAATGCGCAAAGGGAGGAAAAAAGTGTGAAAAAAGCAGATCAGATAAAAAAAAACTTCTTCTCGCGCAATCTCTTCTTCTTCTTACTTCTCTCTGTGTCTGTTCCTGTCCTTCAAACACTCTCTCTCAAACACACAGTCAGTCAATTGACGTCAATGAATGAATTGATCGCAATTCCTTCCTGTTCGTGTAGCTGTTTCTGTCTGTACAAAATGAAGATGTTACTACTACTACTAAACCTCTCTGTCTGTTAATCTCTCTCATTCTATGTGTCTCACGATGACTTTGTAAGATAACCACTAAAAATGATTTAAAATATGTACATATTTACATACTTCAAAAATATACGCTTTTAGATATACATAGATGCATACGTAATACTGTCATTTGCATGCGACATTTTATCTAGCTATTTCCGGATACATTTTTTCCAGTTTTAAAGCAAATAACTTATATTATTTAGTATGACAGCATGATAAGATGACCTTCAGTCATCAGATAACATTTGTAGATTTTCTTTGCTGATTTATCTTTATTTTTTTGGTTAAATCAGGAGACAACAATGCAAATGTGGTTGAAGAAATTGAGGAGACAGTTATGGCTGTCACTCAAGAAACTTCACCGTCACCCTCCTCCGTTGGGGAAACCACCCTTCCTGCTACTCAAGAGGTAGTGGAAGAGGAAGCTGTTAAAACGGAAGCTGGCAACACTGACGCTTCTGCGTCAGTAACAGTAACACCTGATGAAGGTGACACCACCACCACAGTCATCACCACCATCAATCCTGAAGCTTCTTCTGTAGTTGTAACGGTTACAACACCAACAACTCCAACGACAACTGAGGAATCAGTAAAAAATGGAGCTGACTTGAGGAGAACAGCTGAACCGGAAACGGCAGTTCCATCGTCATCGTCGTCGTCCAACGGAAACGGTAAACAGAGTTCACCTTCTTCTTCCTCTTCTTCCAATGAAAACAACTCATACTATTCCTCCTTCCAATTTCCTTTCCTATCTTCTTTTGTCGTACCATCAACACCCGAACCGGCACAGGCACAACAACAGCAAAACATTGAGCCTTCTTCATTGGTAGTTGGGGATGATCAGGGGCGAAGTGAGATTTACAATTATAACACAAGCAATGAGCAAATTAATCACGGTTGGTCTGGTACTGGTGGATATCCAATTTCACAAAATGCAAATTACCAAAATTATCGAAGGCGACATCCAAATACTAACTATAACAGTAACTATTATAACAACTACAGTAATAGTAGGAGAAGCAGGAGGAGACTAGTGCGAAGAAATCTGTAAATATTTAACTTAAATGAAAAAAATACATTTTAAATGAGTACTGCTTACTTACATTTTAAAGTCTATTGAGTTGAGTTACACAAATATAAATGAAGTCATATTATTATAAGGCGTAGTGCAGTGCATTACAAAACATATGAATTTAAATCATAAAACTTCACCTGTTGATTTTCCAGGTGAAAGTGTAAAAATAAGTAAAAATCTCCGAGAAAAACTCTTAATATTGCAATCATGCAATTTTAAGAAGTTTTTTTTTTCTCGAAGTAGGCCATAAAATAAGTCGTGTACAGTTTTCGCAAAAAATCTGTATTAAATTGAGTAGTGTAATTTTTGGTGCAATATGCGAAAAATTTAGGAATCTAGGAATCTGTAGAAAATAAGTTGAAAATCTAGCTGTTTTAATTAACGTGTATAATAGTGTTTGTCTGATGGATGCTAAAATACTAAAGATTTTGTAAGGATGCAGTAAAATGCAATGCAAGCAAAACGTGAAACGGGACCTGATTCATTATCAATATAAAAAATATACACTTTAATAAAATGAACTACATTTAAAGAAGAAGAAAACTTCTGTCTGATAATTTTCAAAGAAAAATTATTTCCATTCTACAATCTGATCTGCCTCTTTAAATTATAACTAGAAATTATTGTAGTTTTGAATCTTTTTATCGTTTTTTTTTAAATTCTGCTAATCTTGTAGCAAACGTTGATTGGTAATTCAATATCATCTCCTATTATTATCTTTAAGACATCTGCCTTTTTTTAATGTATCGTATCAAACTAACAATTAAAATAGTTTTTTTTCTTCATCTTGTCTTCTCTTTCATTAAAGTTTTTCAACCCTTTTTTTGTTAAGTATTCTTTAGTTTTATTTGTTGTATTTTTTAAATAGTATTTGTTACAAATTTGTTTATATAATAATATACTATTATGCAAATAACTGGTATAGTATTTTTTAATAATTCTATTCTAACATAAATATGTTTTTAAACGATTGATTAATTAATATTCTTGTTGGGTAATGTTGTTGTTATTTCTTCATCTTTATAATTTTCCGTGACGTTTACAGAAAAGCTGCTAATCACACTTTATAAAATAAAAAAAATATTAATAAAAAATAATGAACTTAACAAACTACATTCAATTAATCGATGTAAATTTTCTGACTGTTCAATATGTAAAAATAAAATAAAAACTAAACTATTAATCCATATGCTAAAAAAATTAATCAAGGTCTTTAATTCAGAAGTTTGGACTTTAATCTAAAAATATTTAACACTTTTTCTTATCATCATTATCATATCATATTTATTTAGCGGTTGCGGTTATCAAGAAAAATATCACCGTTCGATTCTTCATAATATTTCCACACAAGTTTTCTCAGGATTTATTGCTTTGATGCCTTTTGTCTCTTCGGATCACTGCAAAATCATAATAGAATTGGGTGTGTTGGAGTTAAATTCAAAGAGCAATTTTTTTATAAGATCCATGATAAAAATACATAAAACTTGTTCCGAATCAAATGTGATGAAAAGTTGTCAAAAATAACACAAACCATCAAAGCATACTCTGTTTTAAAAGATTGAAGGTCAAAAGGTTTAAAAACTTAACTAGAGAGATGGTGATTATCGATCGCAATAAAAACGTTTCGTGACACTTTACGTGTGATCCTGTGAACATGATATGATTTTTTTTAGCCATAATGATATTTAATGGAAAAGTTAGTACTTTTTTTCTTCTTCATGCGCAGTAGGAGAAACTTGCTCTCTCGTCACGAGTTAATCATAAAAAGAAATCAAATCAAATCAGCATCTCTCCCTCACTCACCCGAGAGACCCTCGCTGTGAACAAGTCAGGATTAAAAAATTATCTTCTGTTTTAAATAAGTAAATCGTAAAATATAAATGGACTATCACAAAAAGCAAACCACAACAGTTCTGCAAACAAAAAATAGCGTGTATACGTGATAATAAGATGATATTTTTTTTACTACGCACGACAACCAAAAAGTTTAGCTTGCCAGTCACCAGTGAGTGATGACCAGTGAACGACCACGATACGACCACCCACCCGCACCCAAGCCGCTAAACTAGATTTAATTAAAACATGTTTTTATAAAACTGTTATTTTTAAATAAGTTATCTAATCAAACTCAATTGGTGATGAAGGCGATTCAATTGGTGTGCTTTTGATATTGATACACGTTTGCGATCCCACTTGTTTTATTTTTTATGATGATGTAACCTATTAAAAAAAAGACTGTCCTGACCTGACCTCATATAAAAATGGGCTGCTACCATGTTTTAAAAAAATGCCAATTTAAATACTATATAGGCAGACCAGCAGCTTAGCAATTATTTAATTTTATGCTCAGGTCATCCAACACAAAATCCGGCAAGATCATCAGCCAAGCCACAATGTTATGTTACCATAATTAAAATTTTATGTGCCATATATTTTTTTGCGCATGTACCACATTCTTTCTCTCCAAATAGTGATTATGTTTTCTTCCCAAACTGAAACTTGTGCAATAACCTCTTTTATTCTTGGAAAATAAAAAAACGCACTACATATCATCATGATATCATCGTATGAGTTGGTTTAAGACAAAATAGGTATGTTCATTATAACTATTTGAAATTCTCCAGTTTGAGAAGCAACTTTTCTAAGCTGAAAAGATCTCACTTTGGTTTCTCTATTTTGTTTTTTGAACGCGGAAGTAATTAACTGCGCATTACGAGAAAATCCCTGTGTTTGTGTTGTTGGTTGAAGTATGCCATTAAAATACATATTAAAGCTTGACATGGAAGGAATTTTCCGTTTTCTTGCATTCTGTTTTCATTCTTACACTTTTCCCCATCTTAACATTTGAAGTTGGATGCGGATTGGTTTTTAAATTGTTTTTGTTGTGTCAAAGGGGTAAACATAACATGCGAAATACAAGCAAGGGAATGAATCATTGTTTTGTACATGCCTACGCAATCATAACACATAATGATGACATATGTACCTATATTGTTATTTAAATTGACAGTTGCAGAACCTCTTTAATTTCAATACTTTTTGAAAAATATTTAGCAAAAATGAGAACGAAAGGCACTGGCTATTAAAATGGTCAACGGAATGATTGATGGGAATGACTTTTGGTATCTGAGTCTTGAGACGTATAATCTGTCTTCATTCCCATCCCATAATCCTATTATCTTGTTAGTAAAAGTCTTAAACATTTTCTCCGGTTAACACTAACACTGCACTGCTGGCTGACTATCTGTTTTGCGTCAGTGAAGCAATTTAGCAAGGAGATTTAGCAAAAATAGGTCTTAGTTAATTTAATTGGTACGAAAAAAAATCCTACTATAAATCTCCAGCCTCTTTTGCAACTTTCTTCGTTTGAATGTCATGACATGGCAAGATTACTAGAAAGATCAGCAAACAAGCAGGCATGGCACAAATCACTGTAATCATGCCATGCCCTGGCCTGGCCTAGGCTTTCGCATGACTTTGATGATGACATGACGTTGGTTGGAAAAAAATGCTATCTTCATCTATGCAACTTTCAACTTCATTTTCATTGCTGTGGCCTGTTTAAAGTTTAAATATTAGAGCATCATCCCATGCCAGACCATTTGGAGCCATAACACAGACAATATACATAGGCATTATACCTACATGCACCATGAACCATTAAAACAAAATTGGTGGTCTGTTTTTCTCCGATTTGCACTTTTAATGTTATGTGCCGCTTCATCACATAATCATCATCACTGCCACCAACGAACGTATCGTCATGATTAGCCAGCGTGTTTTTTCTCAAACGTTTATGACCCCGAAATAACCGATAAAAACGAGTGAAAATAAGAAGCAGAACGCTTGTCTCTCTTTTATTTTTTTACTCTTGATTCGTTATTCTTGGCTCAAAGTCAAGAAAATCCTTTGAAGAGTAAAGAGAGCCAAGCGAAACCAAGTTGCGAAAAATTATTATTTTGCTTCGTCAATAGTCGATACTTTTTACGTATCATCTTGCAGAGAGATGCATTCATGAATTTTCATGCGCAGTGTTTTTGCAAAAAAAAACAGTTTCCGTTTTACTCTCAATGAAAAAAATAATATTCAAAAAGCTGAAATGATACGTAAAGAAAACATGCAAGGTACATACATCAAAGTTCAAATTTCAAAGTTTCAAAATATCTTGTTTGTTTATTCATGTATCTTCATCATCCATATCATAATATATTCGCTTCGTGTGAAGTAAATGGACGGAAAAACACACGCTTCCTGTGGTTATCATCGGACCATGCCTGCAAAAAACTCGGTATCCTGGTATCCTGGATACAGGGAAATTTTGGGTCCGCCGAAGGCGGAGCCAAAATTTCTCCTACTGACGAAGGGGGAAGAAAAGGGAAGGAAGGGAAAAGAGGGAAGGAAGGGGAATGGGGAAGGAAGGAAAAAGAGGGAAGGAAGGGGAATGGGGAAGGAAGGGTAGCAGGTATATAAATGGATAAAAATGGCTGGGAAATGGGTAGAAGGCTGGAAAAATTTTCTTCCTTTGGGAAATAGGCCAACTATCCGGTAAAGTGATCAATTTAGGGAAATTTGTAACATGAACGAAAACTA
>JAQFZH010004333.1:0-12129 GCA_034695485.1 Entomobrya nivalis
CATACATGAACGTACAAAAGCGTACTTAGACCTACTTATACGCTCATATACATCACATATTTCACCGCAATCGGTAGTTACATATCAGAATTTTACATTCTTCTCGTTTATTTTTGGCCTTTAAAAGTACTTATGCTATTCTTTATGATGATGTAATTTGCATAAAAATTGATAGCATATTGTTCATTTATGATTTCTCTGTATATTTTATTCTCAGGTTGAAACGAATAATGGATGACGAGATGTTTGGGTACACGCAAAAGATTGTCAATGATTTTGAACAACAGAAGGAAACTAAACTTGAGAGTATGAGGGAGCGAGTGGCAGCGCTCAGAGAGAAAAGGGAAAAAGAGGATAGGAAAATCGTGGAGGAAAAGCTAGAACAATCTTTTCAGTTAGTAATTACAAACCTATTTTTTCGAAGACATGGAAAAGAATAAGCTGAAGATATTTTACAAATGATTTGAATGAATGCAAAATTGCAAATGCCAAAATAATGCAACCTTAAAATGTATGGAAATATTTAGCAGACTACATTCTGTGCTAAATTCAGTAATCGTAATATTTTTGAGAATTATAGCAACTTGATTTTATATCATCCAAATTTCCGTTTATCTCTAATATGATATAAACCCTTTTATTTGACTGAACTTATTTGAATCGTTTAAATAAGGCTAAATTTTTTTACCCAATAGAACTTCATCTGAACAATTGCGTACATTGAGGGTACAGAAAATGGCAAAAGAAATGGTGAAGGATTGGGATGCACAACTTGAAATGAAACAGCGTTTGAAGTGTGAAGAAGAAGAAAATGATCGTATGTATGCCTATTTGTGGATCAAAGATGCTGAAAACAAGGTGAGCTTAAGCCCATCCCAAAATATTCAAAATATAAAGCGTATTCCTCAGTCCTCAGTCTTGACTTTCTTTTACCAAATTAAATGTTCTTGGAAGATATGCACATACTTAAATTAATATGTGAACAACTTAATGCAAAGCCAATTTTAATTTTAAAATGAATTTTGAACTTTGGATTGTAGTACAAAAGGGAGTACGCAAATGACTGTGTCAGAGCAGAGGCAACACGACGCGGCCTTGAGGAACTGGATCGTCAAATGTCGTACAAAGCAGACCAACAAAGTATCAAAGCCATGATCGAAGCACGAGAAGTAGAAGAAAATATGAAGATTATGGCGGAGCTGGAAGATGAAAGGAAGCGATGTATGTTGAATACTGATTGGGACTGAATTTTTAAAGCTACCAATCAGTGCATGAATAATTAACAAAAGTAATTATTTTCTGAGTTTCGTATTATGAATTGCATTCTACACTTGTTGTAGTGGAAGAGGACAAACGTACTCGTTCCATCAGAACTAGGGAACACGTTAAGGACATGATGGCCACAAGGGAGTACTACAGAGACAGGAGGCTCAAACGGGAGGAGATTGTAGCACTCGAATTTCTCAAGAAAGCAGTTCGCGAGCTTTATATTGAGCAGGAGGATCGTAATAAAGCTAAGGTATACGTTTTTCAATTTAAAACACAGTTTTTTTTCGACGTTTCCGGTTTCAGGAAGTTTATTTTTTTAAACAAAATGTCGTTCCATTTTTATTACTTTTTTGTTCAAAAGTCAGCACAATTGTAAAACTGAGTTGCGAAAATGCGTGTTTACAATTTTTAGCGGAGAAAAGATGTTAATAATAAATGATTCTAGAATTTCTCAAAGGGATTATCTGTGATGTTTAATATTTGACTGTATTTTTTCTTCATAAACACAGAGAGAGCTCGCGCGTTCCATCGAAATATATCGGGAATACCTCAAGAATAGAGATTGTTTAGCCAACACAAAAGAAATCGAGCTTCAAAGGATCATTGACAATGTGATCGAGGAGCAGTATCAAAAGGTGAACGAAACAAGACGCCGGGAACAGCTTCAAAGGAAACAGCTCTTCTGTGTAAGTACATCAACTTGTCGACTTGTACACATTTCTTTGATTCTTTCCAGTTTTGATAATACACAAACAGTTAGGATCAAATTCATTTGAGCAATACAAAGCTTTAATCAAGTGGCTGTTCAGATCACAAGTTATACGCAGTTTTGAAAACAAAAAAAAAACATACCTGGGCCCTCTTCATATTTGTGTCAAGTCGCTTCGTTATACACAGAGAAGTATTTTCCATGTCATAAGATTGGATCTTGTCATGTCGATCTCATACTTGTTAGTGCATTGAAACATGAAATAAAAAATAGTAAATATTATGTCGTTCTAAAGAATAAACAGAAAACAAAATCATAAAAACTAAAGAACACACTGCGGTTTATTCCCGTAAAACCTAGAGATGTACGTAATATTTTCTACATCATTTTTTCACTTTGTTCATCAGGTTATCATAAACAAAAGTAAAATGTAAAGGGAAATGGCTGCCCCTTTTAGTGCTTCTTCAGTTTACCCACAAGCCCACAACCGATTTTCTCATTTCCTGTTTCCTGACCTGCTTGTGTAAACTGCAAAAAGGGGATAAAATATCTATGTTAGTACTTTTTATTCCTTTCTTTTTCTTGCATTTCATATGAACTTTTCGTTTACGATTTAAGATGATTGCTGTGTACTTTCATCATTCTTTTGATATATGTCAGTTCACTGCTGTCTGACCAATGTCTATATCCCTTTTGTTATCCGTTCAAGCAGAAATATTTAGGAAATTTTATCAGCATTTTTTCATTGTACACCATTTCATGCGAAAAATCGGTCAGAGAGGATAGTTAGGTAGTGGTTGCAGAAAGCAACATGCATGCTGAAATTGTTAAAGGATGATGATGAGCTAGTGGATTGAATTGGTATAAAAAGTGAAACGCAGAAAGAAACTAAAATTGAAGGAGAAAAGTACATAATAATATAAGCTTTGCGCTGTGAGAAATTTTGCTGATAATGATTGTTTCCTCCTTTTCATTATTTTTATTTTTCAGAACGTAATGGCAGGAAGAGCTAAACAAATGGAAGATCTGAAAGCTAAACGAGAGGAAGAAGAGGCACAGTATAAAGGGGAAGTTGCTAAACTGAAGGCGGACTGGAAAGAGTATCTATGTGAGATGGAAGCTGAAAAGGCCACCAAGGCTCGAAAACAAGCTGGCTATAGAAGCGAACTTGACTGCCAAACTCAATACAACAATATTCGTCAGGTTGGTAATTTAAAACGACTGCTTTATGTGTAATATGTGCTAATGTATATGAATATTCACTCCTGTAAATTGGGGTACACTGAACACATATACAGATATTATCTGTTTAAATTTTAAACGTGTAAACAACATTGTGGTGGGTTATATAACACGTTTTGTTGTAAAAACTACAACAAAATGGATGAAGCAAGCAGCGCCCTATTTTTGTTGCTGTTGTTAGTGGGTTATCAATCAGCGCAACACCTGCAGGAGTTTTCCGAATGAATTATCGTTATTGTCTAGAGGAAAATTTCATGTTCTGGGTATTCAGCCATGAAAAGCTTTCTCCACGAAAAAATTACTGACATCTTTTCTTCCCTTTTGTTTTGAGCCCTTGTTCGATGCTTTTATATAAATAATGTATTCTAAGAAAGAGTTTATATGTATTTATGAAAAAATAATAAATGTACTGCGCTTTGAAACGGTTCGCTTAATGATGCAGCATGAATGTACGTCGTAATTTAAACCTCTCAATATGTAGCAAACTTATTGTTTCTTTCAGGGACGTGATCTTGCCGAGTTCTGCCGTGAACAAGACGTGGGTGAAATGCAAGAAGCCTTCTTCCAGGATAAGCTTCGAAAAACTATTTATGAAGCAAGAGATGTACAAACCAATCCGTTTAGGGAACCTCTGGTTGGAAAACATATCAAGCAGTGTCTTCGACCTGTTTAAATGCTTTGTTAGAATGTTGAAAGTACTATCAGATTTATAGTATTTTATAAAACAAAAAATGCATAGTTTAATTCGTACAATGTAAATATGTGACTGCAAAAATGTTAAAAAATAAATGATTTTTGATCTGAGTCCAAATGTTTTATGTGTAGCTGTGGACTTGATTTGATTTTCTTGTAACTTGGCTTCAGTTACTTAAATGTTCATAAAATTAGAATTAATTTCACCACTGAATACATTTTACAACATGAATAACTGTCCAACTTTTAAACCTGCATCCATACTTTAACTTCGAGTAGTTCTATTGTACTACAGTACTAGTGCAACCATGAACTGAACCAAATTGTCTCAGAAGCTAAGAGTGAAACAAAGTGAACAAGCTTCCCTCTATGAGAGCTAAGTTGTTCCATGAAGTGAAATGGCAGTACTGCAGAAATAGTTACTTATGTTGATGGTAGATTCCGCAAGAACCAGTGCTTCACGAGATTTTCTTGTTTTGGAATATGGATGAAATAACGTTTAAAAGTATATTTATGATCTATACTGATGTTTGATTGAGCTACGATTTATTGCTACTAAAACTTAGATTATGTCTCCTACTACTCTATGAAATAATTAATTTTTCTTCAATTTCGATGTCTTATTTGGAATAGTTTTTATTTATGAGATATTGTTTTCGGTTGTCCAAACATAGGTTGTTATCTTCATTTCATCAATCAGTCTAACTAGCTCATAATAATGCACGAAAGGAACTCTAATCAGGTTGACATTCAGTATGACATGAAGTTGTTCCGTAATATGGATTTAAATTGAAGACCGAAAAAATCAAGTGAATTTGTATTGAATAGACTCTAAATTAACTTTCTTTCAAATAATAACAGAAGTAGATTTTGAACAGATTTAAGGGAAGCAGTTGACCATACTAGTGGTAGTGGGTGCTTAAAAAATAGAATGTAAATGAATACGTGTATGAATCGTAGCAATAGGAGGTTACACGTAGTCAATATAATAGCACACTAAAAGTTAAGCCACCTGGGATTGTTACCTTTATTTAATCGTTAATGCTAAAGTGAGACAATTTAACAAAAAAAACCAAATTTTTCAAACTATAGCTTCAATGAGAAATATGTGTAGCATTTATGTATGCACGATGTCCAGTAGCAAGTCCCGTTCCAGTGTACAGGCAGGAAAGAAAAAGAAAAGAAAAAAGAATTCATTGTCGCATCGAAGTTATAATCCAAAATTCTAAAGTTGTTTTATGCTTTGAATGAGTTCATGTTATATTATTGAGCTACGAGCTATGTCCTCTCTCTAGTATTAATGTATGTATGTCAACTGGAATTCTTAGATTTCCTTCTAGTTTGGTCCCCTTGAAACCTACCATACTGAAGTGAAGAACATTATTAAACTAATATTTATCTTTCTATTTAAAACTGACAATAATCTTTGAAAAATGCATCATTAAATTAATTTTTATACGGCTAAAAAATGTGTTCCATATCCCTATACATTTTTCTGCGAATTGTACTCTTTCACATACTGATGTTTTTGTTTGCGAAGTTTTATTTTCTACACAATTATACCTGATTCAAGTAAAATCTCACACAATCGTTGCAGAGTCAACATATCACTAGAACTATTTATATAAAAAATAATACTGCTTTTCACCGCAGCAGTGCTATTGGTATGGTGTGATGGTGGTAATACTTCATGAATTTGGCAACCTTTCCGTTTTCCTTGGCTGCCTCCTTGATAGAGGTAGTATTGTATGTGGTGGCGTTATCCAAGAAATCTTTTACTGATTCTGAAGTCTAGCGGTTAGGAAAGGTGATATTTTCATCACTTCAACATGATTGCTTCAGACTTTTTTTGGACACTCGCCCAATGTGATCGAGGACGACGGTGTCGAATGGATGTGAGAATTCTATTCAGATAATAGGCAAGACGCTGTTCCGTTATTTTCACAAAAAAATATACGCATTAGAACCTACTTAACGATTTACTTTCTTATTCGCTCTTTCACCAGCAATCAAATTCTTGGTCCTATTCTTCCTTTGGCCGATTTCGATTGTATTGTATGTGCAAATGTGTGAAGTAATCTCTCCGAATCATAAAGCTATCTCTTGACAAAGACATCCCGCTTTAGTTTTCCAAAAGACCCAATGAATTATCAGTAATCGCACATTTATTGCCAATTTAAAGTTTATATAAATGTCCTATTAGGGTATTGGGGCAAATGAAAACATGTTTTGCTCTGGTGCAGCAATATATACGGTTTTCTTTGTTATTCCACGAACAATAGACAAAGTCCTACATTAGTTTTTTTTCTTCAGGAGAGATCAGGTTGTTGGTACTTCAACTTATAGAAATCATCGCATTCCAATAATTCCTACACAAAAGAGTAATGTGTAATGACCACAAGGCAATATATAATTCAGTTGTGAACTGAAATATTATAGATGACAATGACAAAAATGGCCGCGCTGAGGACATTTCTCGTTCTTCTAAAATATCGACCATTTTCGGTGTGACCTGATAAGACAAATAGTTTATTATCAAGATACAATCCTTCAGTTCACATTTAATAAACGTGAAGTAACTTGACAATTCTCTGAGGACAACCCCCATAACTGACATGGGCTTACACAAACAAGATATGCAGTTTTTAGCTTGACTATTTCTTCATCTCCACCTCTACTCTTTTACTTTTATTTTTTTCCGGAATCGGGGCAAAATACTGAAATAAGATGGAATAGAAGTGAAGTGAGTGCTCCACTTTTCATCAGGAAAAAGTTCAATGCGTGAGAGAGAGAGGCACCTTTATTCACTGTTTGCTGAATTGTATATGTTTAAGTAGTAACTTTTTTAGATGTGTGGAGAAAAGAGGTGTAGCCGTCTTTTTCTGCAAAAGTAAGTAATTGTCAGTATGCATGTGACGGACGGACTGAGACTGGTGTAGTATTGCAATGCTATACTGCGTGCTTGTCCGTGTCCACAGGAGGGACTTGTCTCTTTTCTCTTTGATTTCTTTCGCAAAAAGGCAAAAGACTAAGAAAAAGTTCAATCAGAATCGTAGGAAAGGGTTTTAAGCAAAAACGAAAATAAGGAGTAGTGGAGGTTACGACGATGAAAAAGTACACAAAAAAACTTATCATTGGTTATTTTCTCTTTTAGAGGTACGATATAAGCACTCCAGAGAGGTCTTGCTGGAGTAGTCCTCTTTGGTTCAATGACTTGACATGACAGTTTGGCTGACACAAGTGAAGATAATATGGAGAATTGGGCTGGACACAGAAAATGGTTTGTCTATTCAGAGACGCTACACTACAGAAGCGAGTTGAATTGAAGAAGGTGTTTCTCTTAAGAGAGTTGAGATTAGTTCCAGTATGATTCCAGTTGGTTGGGTGATGTTAGTACTTTCAGAGTAAATGACAGGCAGGCGAGTCGCAAAATATCAAATATATTATTTAGTTTGAAAGAGAACTGGAAGGACGCAATTACCTTTACCGTTATACGATCTTCTTCTCCCTGGACCAAAAAAGTTACGGCAATGTATCATGTTTAGCTAGTTATATAGTCCTGGATGGAATTGGAATACAGTTTTTCTTGCGCTTGTACATAATGTATTATTATATGTGCTACTCGTGTATTCAATAATTGTGTCATTTTCTTTTAATAAACAAAAAACACTAAAAGTTGTGTATGTATATCTGGGTGTATGGGGGTGGTTGGTGGCACAATACGCTAACTTCACTGTTACAAATGACCACAAATTAAGTTAATAATATTGAACAGCAAAATAAATAATTCGTTAATTGGCTTCCGTCGGTTTCGATCATCAACATGTAGGTCTTTAAGAAAAAGAAAGAAATGACTACTGTAATGATTATCACTGAAAACATCCATGAACATAATAGAACAAAATGCATTCTATGTTTGTAGCTGTGATAGTGTACCAAGTTTTAATATAGGTACATTTTTTTACAAAAACCAACTTAAAAAAACTTACATGAAACTCTTTAGCAAATAAAAATTTATTTTGAGAAAAAGCATATAATATTACAAGACAAGCCAACTACTCGTATTCACACCTTTTATTATTTACTATTGCTAATTAATTTAATTAATTTTCAACTACATTTATGTATCTCAATCTCAATGGTGTAATAGTAATATGCCTCTAATGTGGGGAAACTTATTGACTGAATAAATAATATAATACAATTACAGAGTCCATAAGTGTGGCGAGTATAAATGGTAGATAAAAATTACTCTAAAATAATGATGAGTAATACTTTTGTTAATCACATCCTATGATTTCGTTTGAAAGTATTTCACCGCATTATTTTTTAGTACTTGTACTTCCTAACAGCAAACAATCATATTCAAACATTATAATGTAAGCATGATTTCTCTAGTTTCCGACAATCCATTATGGAGAATGCGTGCAAATGATTACTTGCTATTACATCCGGCGCCCATATTTCAATCATGATTATGATTCATAATCACGAATTTTGAAGTAATGTTGAAACTACTGTATGTTCTAGTTTTGTCACCCTAGTGCAAGTGCAGCAAAGTACGGACTGTTAAAAAGATAATTCGGTTAATTTAATGATACACACCAATTTTAAATTATTACATGCTACATGTGACTTACGTTATCATTCATCCATGATTAGTGTTAAGTACTACTTACTACTACTATGAAATGTAAAGGGTATAATTATGAGGACAGGTAGATGGTGTCATGAAATCTTCAATATAAGCAAGGTACTATCTGTCTATTCTGTTTGTTTGTATTATCTTTTCGTGGATATTTTTTTGTATATATTTGGTTGGGTGGCGTCGAGCTGTTCTGTTATTGCACTGAAGTGCAGTAACACTGGCCTTTACTTGTAGAATATAATCAGAGCGGTTATTGTAATATCAAAATGTACTCATAAAACGGATTTAAAGTACCGAACATAGTTTCCCTATTCTTTTAACGTCACCCCACAAACCAAAATATCGTCAATGGTCGGGAAATCATCATTTGTATAATTTTAACGGGACTCTATAAAGCACCTACTACAACTTAGAACTAGTAAAAAATATTGTTCGGTACTCAATTGATGCATATATAATTCACATATGTAAATCACATATCACAAAAAATGCACTAAATTGTTAAACAGACAACTGATAGCTGAACAAATACTTTGGCTGTAGTTTTTGGATTCTCTACAATGACAAATATAGGTAAAAATGTTTTCCTTATGATCCATCTAATGACATTGAATACATTTCCTAAAATCGAACTGTCTCTCGTTGCTATTAAAAATCATTAGTATTCATTTGAGTACAAAATTTAAAAAATGAAAAAGTACGTGCAAAGTAGACAGTTTGTACTAATTACAGGGTAGCTTTAAAAAACCACCCATATGTATGATACCTACACAAGTACTATATCAATGAATTGTGCGAAAGTAAACAACTTAAAAATATAGAAAATAATAACCTTTAGAAATAGCAAGCCATACACCAATGCAATGCTGAACTACTGCAACATACAGAATACATTATGTGCATAATAGTACTGGAATTGGGAATTTTACGAGTTACCATAAATAACAGAGCAGCGTTCTGGCACTGGAAGCGTCACTAACTGAGACAATACGTGTGAAACGGATGCTTTTAAAAGTTTAAGCATCACATCAACAGTTCAATAAAATAACAACAGTCCATTTATAAATCATTGTGGACTAAGTACCTTGGTAATCAGGGACACGATACGTATGAATTATTTATAACATTAGGTACTTAGACACACGTAGTAAGCAGCTTTATTTTGAACAGAGGCTGGAATGTATCGGTATCGGGCCATGGGTAGGTCATACTATATTTTTGTATAAAAAAACATTCATACGTCACGATGGCTTTAACCTGTTAAAAACAAAATTGAATATGACTTGCCCGGAAACGAGTCAATTTGAGTAATTGTAGGTTATGCACAATGATAGTGATGAATTTTGGGAAAGCTTCATATTTAACAAAACAAAAGTGAAGACAATGACGTAAACGCACCAGATCATATTTTTCCTCGAAACAGGTGAATCACTGAAAGTGTAAAACTTACATAAAATCAGTCTGCTTTAAAAAGTCACGGGTTTTTGTAAGCTTGAATGCACGACAAAGCACATCAGTTAACAGTGAGTTGTATTTCTAACGTTTAGGCGCATTATTACGAGTAAAACGGCAACATGAATGTAGGAATTAAGTTTTTGATTTTGGGAGCGGTTGTCGGGACTTTAACCGTCGTGCTTACTTCAGCAGAAGTTGAAGTCGATGTAATTTATTTTTTATTGCGATATTCAATATACAATTTCAGATCAAACAATAGCTGGTAGCGTAACATAAGATTAAATTACATCAATAACTAAAAGTACAAGAGAGATGTATGAAATTCATTCTATGAAAATGAATACACAAAGTAGTCGAAGATAGTTCCTAACTTTTTCCCCCCAAAAGCAACGAGTTTACAAATCTTATGTCAGGCTACAACCTTAGATCTGTTTAAAATACATACATGTTCAAAATAAATGTCTAAATTCACTGTGTTACTGTTCTGTAGGATTACAAATTCGAATTGGCAGATTGTAAGAAAGTTATGGCTAGAATTGCAAAACGGACATTGAAAGCGTTTGGACAATGCACCAAGGAACTCAAAGCCAATGTTACAGGAGACAGGGATCTATTCGAAAAGAAGCTGGGGGTATGATTTCGGCGATTTACCATTGTACAGCCAACAAATAATATTACTCATTATAATCCATATTCTATATCGAACTTTAAACATTGAACTATATATGCAGGTATGAGTCACGTATGGAATTACAGTATCAGTATAATGAAAATGCTTTTAAATTTCTATTTTAGTGTGCGGTTAAATGTACGCTTCATAAAATGGACATAGTGAGTTGCAGACAAATAGAAATATTAGCATCAATACTATCAGAGAACACAAAACATATTCTTGAGTGATATTTCTTTTTAAATGTTTGATTATTTGTTATGCTAGCTTGATGACGAAGGAAAAGTAACAAGAGATAAGGTACAGAAGTTTATGGATGAGATGGTACCACAAGACGCTCATGAATTCGCACATGCCCTCATCCAGGACTGTAATCAATCTTATGGTACAAGCATTATTTAACTAAATTACTAATTTAATTTTTACATCTACAACCTAATAAATATTCAACAGTTTTCATGTACGTGTAACTATATCTTATTGTAGGAGAGAAATTAGATGCAAGTCAAGAGTTTTGTGAATCATATAGCGAGTATGCTCAGTGCATGCAGAACACGGTAGCTGATTTTGCAGATAAAACGGTAAGTCTTCTTTAAATTGTAAAATAAATCCACTTATTACATTAAATGGAAACGGAGTTTTTTATTAGCCTAAACTATTGTTATCAAACAGAACTGTCATCCAGGAGGACATATGCATTGAACTCGTCTTCACTACGAAGTTAACGAAGAAAATTGAACTAGTAAAACCTTCACATTTTTTGGTAATTTATATACTTGGATATATGTAATTAGTTTTGAGTTGGCGTCCTTGGGAAATAATTTTTATAATGTAATTAACAAAAGAGCAGTGATTTAAGCAGATTTAATAAATAGAAAACATTGATAGTATTCGTGTGTGAATTGTTAGTGATGATGTGGGTGGATGTCTGTCGGTCCATTTGCCTCCTGTAGTAATACTAGCATGTATACATAAGTATAATTTATTTTTAAGATGTCCGACTTGAGTATCGTCGATGGGATTGGAACATTAGAACTACTGTCAAGGTACTCAATACGTCACAATGGATCATAAGTAGGAAAGCGTCTTTATAGTTTAGGTACATCGATAGCGTTCAATGACCTCATGTTGTTTTTGAATTACCACACTAACTACGTAGGGCGTTTCATAAATACGTGCGCCTCTTTGATCAGTAATAACTCTTAAATAAAGAGACCAATCAACCTCTCGTTTTCTGCACTGTAGAGCATACGATCTAACTTAAAAATGTGCCAAAGCATTTCCATGTAGGTATTACTGTTCAATTGTTACAGCCCAGAAGCGAAACCCGGTCTAATGTTCCAAAAAAGAAAGACGGTCGTGACCAAAGGTGCTATACTTATGTGGCTTATCTTAGAGCATAACTAAGACGAAGTTAGACATTGTTTGGGTTTTATTATCCCC
>JAQFZH010004334.1:0-12128 GCA_034695485.1 Entomobrya nivalis
TGGCTTGAGGGCTATGACCGATCCAAACTACTTATTGAAGACAAGGGCAGCAGCTTATTCTGTCATTTCAAAAAAAAACTTTCACTTTTGGAGAAAGTCAAGAAAAATGGTTTGCGTAATAAAAGTTTTCGTTTTGAGCTTTTCCACAAGGCATGTAGCATAGCAGCGTCTAATATACGCACAATTGTATAAAAACTACTTATTGGTTAATATTTTTGGGGGAAAATTCGATTATAATTTTTTTTTAATTTTAGTTTATATTGACATTTATTATTTTTAATTAGGTTTTTAAGATGAATTATATTCGTTTTTGATAGAATTTTGATATTCGAATCGATCGATTTAGAATTTCCACTCCGTTTATTTGCTTTTGACCTGATTGATTAAAACATCTTTTCATTCTGACCCATTTTTTTCTCTACAAGACAGCGAACCTAAGGAATGCTGCATAATATATGTAGCTATGCACTGATAAACATCCACGTAACTCTTATGGCTGACTTTCTCCCAGCTACTGTACTGGAATGTAGGATAAACGGACGTTTATGGGAAGATTTAGAGTGGGGGTTATCTTGCATGAAAACCACTTTCCTTTCTTTAATTGAATTCCTGTTCTTCGTGAATCCCCTAAAAAAGATACAATGTTATGTAGTGACAATGTAGGAAAAAAAGTAGACAGCTTGTCGATCTGTTTCTTAGAAATCTTGTTTAGCGATCTGACCCTATTTTATGTAAATTGGGTGGAAAAGGAGAGATCTTATTTTATTCGATATTTTTCTTAAGAATTTTTTAGGGTTTCGGTTAAACAAAAAGAAGTACATTAGTTGCCTGAAAGAAGTTACGTTTTCCTTGGAAGCGTCTTGAGTATTTCGAAATTTTATTTTAGTGCTAAATTACAGCTGTCAATATTATAGGTATTATTCTCGTCTAATATCCAACCTGATGAATAGCAGCGTTAACAATTAATTCAAAAGCTAAAGCGAGTAAATGCAAAACATTTCACGTTTCACACACTGACAGCCCAAAAAAAATGTCACGCGATCCAAAAATGTCATCGTCAAAATAAAAATGTTGAGACGAAGACAAGTCATAAAACTGACACTTAAAACTTTTTTCTGGCGATTTCGTGATATATTTAATGCACGCTCCAAAAAAAACTCGAACCAAAGGTTGTATTAAAATTCCAGAGACAAACCGAACAACCAAAACGGACGATATCTTTTGATACGGTGAGTTTTTTACATGTCTATTTTATGAGCCATGAATATCTAACAAGCTTTTTTCGTGAACTCTGATCGTAAGTTACATAATGCAACAGCAACTTGGGTAGTTGTGTAACAAAAATACAAGCCAAGCCAAAGCCACGAGGCAAGGTTATTTGAGGTGAACCACAATATATGTTCTTTTGACCTTACTTAGAATAGTTGATTCAATGGTAGTCTTTTTTTGAAAGTTTTTCGTCTCATAGTCAGACTACAGAGATCTGGACAGGATTGGCACAAAAAAAAGAACTATAGAAACTACAGAGACGATTTTATAATGACACCTTAGAAATATAGTTTCCCAAGCGAATAAATAAATACAAAGGAACACAATGGATATATTGTAGCAGCTGATACCTGTCTGTTTTTTTACTGGTTTGCTGTAGTCTCACGATAACAAAAAAAAGAATGAAATGACGACGACGGGTGTCACATCCCATGGGAGACATGTAGATGAAAATGTGTTACAAATCGATTGTCGGGAACGAGGACTGAATGTCTAGCTACAAATGTAACAACTGTAAAACACGTTTTTATAACACGCATGGATATGATAGGTTTTTTAAGCGCTTATATTTATTTTGAATGTTTTTCAAGCAATTTTTTAGTTAAAAAACCCGTATGATGCACTACTTATTTTAAAATGGTTTCAAAATGTTTTAAAACTCGAATATCTACATTTGATACAAAATTCAATTACCGTTAAAAAAAATCCTACACAAAATAAATACTTTCAAACATAGTGAATTTTTGCATTTTATTCTAAAATTAAACTAAATTTTAAATTTGAATAAAAATCCTATTTCCAAATCATGTTCCCTAAGAAAATTAGATTTCACCATGTGAGTCCAACAATGAATGTCCAAATTGAACAGGATATACTAATATTTTACATAATAGTTTATACATTGCCATTATAGACCACCATTAATGTTTTCAATTACCCCATGTAACTACTACTACTTCAATTTTATTAATGCAAAGAAAACTAAAACTAGTTCAAAAACAATGTTCAAAATCCCAACGAAATAAACAGCAGCTCGATTCTCGAGCTTGTCTAATAAACAAATGGAAAAACGACTGTGCGGTTACTCAAACAAGGTTAGCTAATAAAATGGAGCGCAACGTGTGGTTGTGTAGAAACTGCGAAATTATTATTATTTTTTACTAAGGGTAGCAATCCAATTACCACAACTTACCATGTATTCTTTTAAGTGTGGTAAACAGTTTTAGTGTTATGATGACAGTTATCATTGGGTGGAATCTAGTAATTTTTTCCAGTGTGTTGCGCTGCTGTGTCGGTTTTTATTTGAAGATCGTGACAATAAGAATCAACAAGGTTGCTATACACTTTTTTCTAAGCCTCTGGATCATTTTTTTAGCACCCACGCAATCCAACAACATTGGTAAAAGCATGTCAGCAGCTACTAGATATGCTTGAAATTATAATGGGAAAGCAATGACCTGAGGTAAAGATATGAATAATTTAGAAGGTAATTATTAATTACCCCAATTTTTATGCTTGATTCGGGGGGATGCATGCGTAGGATGAATGGCATAATTGGTGAAAAGGAAATGAATGGATGGCGTGACTTGTTCCAATTACCATAATTTTTGCTCAGAGCTAGTAGGTGGTCTAGTTTTGCAAAATGTTAAAGAGAATTTTTTTTATTTGGGTATGAGTTCATGCAAAATATTTCATTGAATATTTTTTTCCATAGGATGTCGTGTCAATTATCAATTGAAAAAGTAAATATTGTAAGAGTTTTGACTCAAGCAATGTAAATCAGCAGGTTTTAAATTAGTTGCTCAAATTAATTAATGTTCATTTCGGGTATAATTTTTAGGAGATTTTTTTTTGGTGGGACCAATGGTAATCAAATAAATGTTGAGTTTGGCTTGTCTATGAAATATTTGACGTGATTTAAAATATGAACGAAGGTATGCATAAACATAGGTTTTTGTCGTATTTGCTACAAAACAATGTCAAGGTGACCAAAAAAAACTTTTTGTCGCATTTTGGCAGCGAACCAAATTTTAAATTTGTAAACATATTAATTTTGAAGAATATGTAATATTTTTCTCTCGGATTTTTTTGATAAAAGTTTATTTAATTTGAAATACAGGTAGAGTGAATAATGTATAAAATGGAAGAGATTTTACACTAAAGTTAACAAAGTTTACTTTTAACAAATTTAAGGCATGCTCATGTGAAATTTGATGATGAGTAAGATAAACATACATATGAATAACGTATATATTAATTTTTCAATACAGCACGAGCGTAATTCGAAGATTGCCGTGTGTCATGGCCAAACTTTGTTGTTTATATTTCGCGTTTTCAAAGTTTTGGGGAAAAGCGTTTTGTTTAAATTAATAATATATTGTTTCGCATTTTGTGCCGCTTCATATCAAACTTGTTTTTGTTTTTGGTTCTCCGTGATAATTTTCCAGCATATTTCACCCTAGTCATCTCACAAAGCTATTATCGACTGACCTTAGTGTAAGCGAAAACAAAGTTCCACGGTGTGGTGTTTTTGAGTGACTTTTAAGCCTAATCGAGCATTCATCATCTTTACAAAATATAAACTAGTTCAACCAACAACGAATACATCAACGAGCAACATCACCACAAGTTTATTATTTATAACGAAAACAGCGGAGAAACAAAAACTTTATTTTGAAACGGGACCCGTCGATCCTGAATCCTTCAATCAACTCAATATACTTGACTACGTCTCTATTTAATATTCTGTTGTTTTACACTAAACTGGTGGAATGTTTTTAAATAACTTTGTGCGTTCGTAGGATATTCGAGTTCCCACACTTTAATTTATGTCATAGAAGATAGCGTAGCGAAACAAGTCGATTTTATAAAACACGACAAAAATATTAACACTTTTGCCTCTTTCCTTTTGTTTATGTGTAGTTATGCGATCGCATGATAACTATTGTGAATTCCATGCTCATCATTGATTCTGTAGTGCTTTTCCTCTTTTTTAATATTGATTTTTTTAGCTTTTGAACTATAAATATGGGAAGTGGTGACAAGTTTACTTAAACATCAATACATCTAAAGTTACAAAAACAAGTTATGTAAGGAAAAATCATGTGGGCGTTGAAAATATTCAATGTTATTTTTCAATTTTCTTTCCAGTCGCCTAACGAAATTGGGTTGAGCTTTGGACATTTACATGCGTAACAAAAAATTATCCACCCAGGGCACTATGATAGATTGGTATCATAATTCAAAGCGAAAAAAAATTGCAATTTAAAATGATACCAAAGTAATCTGAAAGGAGGTCACTTGATAAAGGAATTGTTTTATATATATCAAAAGACTGTTATGAGTTTATCCAGAATTTGATTGAGTTAGGTTTGGTGACATACTAAGTTCGAATAGCGAGGAGCGTTATAAGATAGAACAAAGCCCACTCAAAGAAAAAGGAGATGTGCGGTGACGTAAAAACCAACTCATGGTTAAATTTTCTTGGAATATTTAGAAAAAATGGGATAAATACCTTCAGGGCAACTATTCAATTTTGTTATGTGAACTGATCTGATTTAAAATTGCTGTCCTTTTTTTGTTCCACAAAAAAATATGAATAGATATTTTTAGAAAAAGGCTTTTGATCTATCTAATTTTTCTTTTTTTCTTTGATGTTATACTACATTGTCATTTTTTTTGTAGAAATATAATAACGTGAAATAGAAACTGACATCAAAAAAGATAGTGACGTAAATGTAAAGGATGAAGGTCGTATTCAATTTGCTTTGTAATTTATTCTGCAAAATAATGTGAATTGTTGGAAAATCAACAACAATGGCATGACTTATTGAAAAAAATCTATTTTTGTCTTGACAACAATCTGTATAATGTATTGTATGAAAAGATGGAATCTAATCAGCTGTTAATGATATAGGTGCTCTTTGATTTCAAGGGTGAAATAAAGCACGAAATATGAAACATTCAAAGGATTGTGCTAATGAGGACGTCCTTAGATTTGTTTCTTTTATCTTGTAGTCAAAGAAGCTTAATGAAGAAATCGACATGGCTCATTACGGACAGATGATGCAAAATATATAGAGAATGTGCGAATATATTAAGATAGTTTAAGTAAATCGTAAGATAACTTATAATAGTAGGTATCTAAAACAACGCTGCCTTAATTCCACCAAAACTGAAATACGCAAAGTTTACATACGGTTGTGTAAATGTTAGTTTTTGCACAAAATATGTGTAAATTAAAATATGTATCTGTATATTAGAATATACAGTGTAACTATGGATACATGCGTATATATTTATATACATATAAATACTATACTATGCACTATTTCATGTAAAAAATGACTCATCAGTCTGGAATTGGCCTTATTTAAACATTTATCGTTTTTTGCCTTGTAATCTGTTAACTTTGGTTAGAAAAATTACTGCAGTGTTTCTACGTCCTAATAAATTTTTATACATATTTTATTACCAGAGCTAGTAAACCAAGTAAACCACTAAGCTATCCGTCCGTTTTTCCATGAATTATTGAAAATCTACAGCCATCTAACTTTCACCACTCACCACCCAGCCAACAAATGTTTCGTAGTTTATAAGGTGCACTTGGTTTTTGTATGAAAAGATGTACACACAGTATATATACCGTATTATGAACAGTCTTAACTGAACTAAAAAAATATATATTAGGGTTTTAGGTTTATGCCATGGGCCATATACCATGGTCAATGGCTAGAAGGATAAAAAGATATGAAAGTCAAGTTTGTATTAAAATAGGATTTCTGTTGGACCGGAAATGATGTCGAACATGCAGCACAGCCAGATGGACAGACTTGAGTGTGTCCAAGAATCGAGACTAGACGCTCCATTTCAAAACCCAATACCAGCGGCAAGGTTTCCATTACAAAAAAGGGAAAGTGCGTTTCATGTTTCCGGTTATGTCAGTTGGTAAAATGTTTCCTCTGATTTTCTTTTTTGGTATTTTTTCGTTCCGAATTGTTGATTTTTTATAGTAAAAGTATAGTATATATATTCTAAATGCGTATTGATCTTACACTTTGCCAAGAAAAAATAACACTGTCCAGAGTCTTCACTTATTTTTAAGCCTTTTTCCCCCAAAAAAATAGTTTCAAGCTTTCAGTTATATTTTTCTCGACATTTCCTATTTTGCTGAAATGGTTTCTCACGACAAGTATCATAAACACGAGTGCATGCATACTGATGGCATTTACACCAGAAAAGGAGTAGAATAAGCAAAGCCACAAAATATGCGTTGACATAAAACGACGTCGTAGTTTTGTAGTGTGTGCGTGTGGTAAAAATCAGCCAAAAACCCCGAGAGACCACTACCACGAACACATTACCAGCTGGAATACTACAAATGGTGGGTCCTCAACTCTTTTTTTGTATTTTTTTCAGTGCGTAGTTTTACATGCATACATATAAGGATACATACTTTGTTCAGATTAATGCTACTGAAAAACATTCCAACTATCTAATATGGAAACAAGTATTATAACAACTGTAATGGTTATTTGTGGAAGTAAACGTATGTGACTAAAAAATGGAAACACGTGTCGCCGCTTCAAAATTTAAAAATAGCATGGGTTGCTAAAAATTTCTGCCATATTGCTTACGACTAGAACAAATACGATATATATACTGTATATACAGTTTAAATACAGTATATTCAGTATCTACAGTATATAGTGTATATATACAGTGTATAAATATTTTTGACGCTAAGCTTAAACGCCAGTATTTCAAGAAATAGTTTTCATATTTCGTCGTTCTAAAATATCATAAATACTACTTTGCGGACTACAAAAATAGCTGACGTTTTTGATTCGTCAACTGAATTTAATATAATAGCTGACTTATGCCGCCGTTAATAACTTTTTTGCGTATTTATTAATAACCCAACATTCAAAACAAATCTTAAGCGACGTACTGTCAACAAATTTAATAAGATTTTAACGCCTTCAAACATTTTTACAATGATTTTTATAAATATATTTCATTTTAATATCTAAATATTTAAAACGGCAATATTATTTTTTAGCTTTATGCTCGCTTACGTGAAAGGATGATGGATAGTAATAATATTGTTGTAAAAAGTCATGTGGTTTGGCACTTGCCAGTATTTTTTCAGTTTTGAAGTGAAATTGCGATGGTTATGTTAGTGGCGTTATGTGTCAGTAGAGAAGAGCACCATTCCCATTTTTTCTTGGATGAATGATGACATGGGCATTATTACCGCTATGTATATCATACAAGTACCCCAAACGACGAGATGAGTCCAGAAAAAAAATACTTTCAGCTTTTGGATTATTGCCCCAATTCAACATTGAGATGGGAAAGAGAGAAAGCAAGTAGCTGGAAAAAAAGAAAGTCGGTTGAAAAACATGCGAATGGATATATGTATAAAAAGAGGGTCTTCTTTATGCTATACCACTTGTGTAATAATAATAACCGAAAAAAATGGTTATCATAATAATCGTAAAAAAGTACATGGGAAATGGTTTGAAGTATGGTAGTTTAGATTAGGTAGTAGCCATACCACCACCATCGTAACATTATAAAGTACATGAGAACGATAATGACGATGATCCATCTATCCATCTGTCTCTTTTTTTGGAGAAAGTGAGAGAAAAGCAATAGAAAAAAAAATTGTATGGAAAAAAGGGTTTTGCTTCAATTTCACGCCGACTACTTTTGAATGACTGAAAAATGCGGAGAGGAAGAAAAAAAGAGAAAGTAGAGCGAAAAAAAAGTTTATGCTGCGGTGGTGGTGGTGGTGGTATATATATGGCTTGTGTTTTGTATTGGCCTAGATTACGATATGTAAGTTGAAAATGAATGGGATGTTTTTTTTCGGAGATGGCCTTGTGGGATGGGATGTAGAGGAATGTTGGTGGTTTTGGCTGGCTGGTTGGTATGAAGTATAGTGAGATGGATGATGACAAATTGGGAGAGTGTGATGGGACCCAAGATACAAATTATTTTGGTGAAGGTACTTGTGTGTCGGGTCTAATGGGAAATTGCTCAATAGCTTGATATTGGTTTTGAGGAGGAAGGAAAAAAATGGGAGATAAAACAGCTGAGCTTTTGAAAGGGTTTTTGGATGGTTCTTTAGATGAAGAAGTGATAATGGGAATAATTATCGGCTTTTAAGTTAAGATGTTTTAAAAAAATGATTTTTTTTTTTCAAAAAAAGTGCACACAAGCTTTGGGGTAAAGTGGAAATTTTTAAAGTTTAAAAAGTATTTCTAATTCCATTGCTGACAAGGCCGGGTTAATATTAAATGATGAAAACAGATGGATATTTAATCCTTTGGGAAGATTTTTTTTAAGTCAACGAGCATTTTTGAAAAAAATAAAACGAATAGAATCAAAAATTCAAACTAATAAAAAGTGAAGTGAAAGGTTTTGGGAACAAGGTTTGACTACAAAGTGAACCCACTCTTGTGAAAATAGTGAATAGCGGTTTTTTAGTTATGTGGTGTAGTGAGATACTAGCTAAAATAATTTATAATTCATGGTTTTCCTCCAAAAAAAATTGTTACATAAGAGTAGGTACAATGTACAAGGCTTGTCATGAATTATTTTGTGTGTGTTTGTTGATGCAACAAAGTTTTTCTACGAAGAAGAAGAAGAGTTTGGTTATTCATTCATGATGCATGGTTTGGTTTCATTGGTTGGTTTAAAGTCTGTTTGAGTTATTAAAATGTTTACGAGTTGTGGTAAGAATTTTTGAGTAAAGTGCACTTAAAAACTTTGAAAGTTTAAAAAGTTTAGAGAAATATTTCGTAGTATTCATTTTGGTTTTGTGAGGATGACGGTTTATCTTTCGAAAATAATATTTAATATTTATTTGGCTTACGGTACAAGCTTGAATTACGATTTGACCAAAAAAAGGTGTTGAAATGGCACTAAAAAAATCCATTTGATCGTCGTCATTATCATTCGAATTTTTTATGAACTTTAATGGTGACCACTATAATAAGTGCACTTACTTAACAGCACTTTTGCAACGGCGTTACCTCGTAACAAATTTTAAGTACATATCACCTTACCTTATCTTAAATTTTACGGATTCATCAAAAATTGTGTTTTTTGAGCGGTAATGCTTATCGAATGACATTTAAGCAGGTATTCATCCACTCAATACTAACCCAGCTTTCTTATATGTAAGCTTGAAAAGCTACTTAAATGGAAAACAAACCGATTTTCATTCATTCTTAACTTTAAGTATTCTTTGTCATAATATACGTCATGTATATTGTTATTGAAAGCACTTTCCTCTTGAAAAGACCATCAGACAACCGACAACCGACGACCAACCTCTTGACTTTTTCTTACCCTCCAAAATAAGTTTTCTTGTTACCACAGCTATTCTAATGTAAAAAAACTGCAAGTCGTTTTTTTTTTCTTCAGACAAAATGTTGCTTTCCAAAGCCTCTTGGGAGGTATTTCTATTTTTTTTCGTTTTACTGTTATGTATAAAGCATAGCCATTTCCTAAGTTTGTCCCTGATTTTTATCAGACCAATTTTTTCCCCTTTTTTGGCTTTCAATGATTATGGTTGCTGATAACGAGTTTGACTTTTGACTGTATGGTCACCCTAACTAAAAACGTAGACCACAACTTTTACAAGTTTGTATTAAACATTAAATTGTATTCAAGAAAGTGACAGGTTAAGGGGAAGTCTATGGAATAAAATATATTATGGTTTGTTAGTACCGCCCATCCACTTTCAAGAAAAATACGAGAATATTTGAATAGCGAACTTGTTTTGTTTCCCTTAAAAATAAATATTTTGGTATAAAAGTTGTTATTTCAGAGTAAAAAGCTATCAAACAACTAAAACTACCAAATTTCGTTGCATTTATCTATTTATTGATCGTAAGTCTAACATTTGAGCGTATTCCCCTTTTAAAATACAGTTTAAATGTACGCATGAAAGAGTTGATCAAGTCGTTTGATCTAAAATGCGTTTTTGGTTTTATTTTTCCTTTTCATGTTTGATGACTGTGATGATAGTTTTAAACGATATTAAATGTTGTGTATACACGCATAAAAACAAGGTTCACTATACCATAATTACAACAGTAAATATTTACAATTTGGATAGCTGAAATAATTACACACCGGTTTGTATTTTTGTGAGGGTGGATGTGAATTTGGAATAATGACTGCCTCTAGACATTCAATGTACATCCAGTTGGTATTTGATATCTGATTTTCTAGAATGGAAATAAAGTCATGGCAAAACTTTTTGAACGTGTGATCGTTTATTCAAATTTCTAGAATTTCGTAAAAAGGTACCATTATATTTTAGACTTTGTGGTAATTAATCCTGAACAACAGGTTATTAAACTCTCATTAAACAAACAAACAAACTATGTGAAATAACTGTATCTTGATGAGATCAATAAGTTTGTTGTCGAAATATATAAGAAAAGTAATTAAATATTCCACAATTTACCCATTCTTTTTGATTAAGGTTGTAGATATACAGCAAAAATATATAATAAATGGAAAGGTCAACGACATTTGGATAAAATTTAAGTATATTTAACATATATATTAGAAATTTTCATTCGAATTTGGTATTAAAACTATTTAAGTAGGAAATAAGTTTAATATTTCTGGTTATTCGGATGCTCTTAAGCTTGCTTTGAAATATACTTGCTGAAAAAATAAAGTGTATTTGTATATAAATCAGTAAAATTGTCACAAACATGCGGAGAGATTTAACGTCAGTAATTCGTTCTTAATCTATCAAAAGGGATATATATATACCCGGGGATAACAATTTCCTGGAATGAAAGATTAAACGAGACGAACCCCAGGCGACGCACCAAATTACAAGTGGAAATGTGAATCAAATCAAGAGGAGAATTGTCGGTTGTTCAAAAAAGAAAGACGAGAGGTCATATAGTCTCATTTATATAGAGCGACCTATTGTTCCAATTTAATTACAAAGTAAGAACCCCAAAGTGCGTGCGGAAAGAATTTTGATTTGACTTGTCTCTGCGACGAAAAAAGAGCTCATTTAAATGAATAGAGTGAAAGGAGAAATAAATCACGGCGGCACATGGGGAATACAGACCAGGCCAGACCACAAAGTAATAATAATGAATGGATATAATTATAATCTATTTGATAGGTCGGGCCAGGATTAGGCGGCATGTGTTCTCCTTTTGAACCTCCTGCTATTGTCACTACTCAGCGGTAAAAGGGGTTAAAATGAATAATGTTTTTGTTTGCTAGATTTTTTTTTTCTGTAAAGCTGAAAGTTTATAGGAAAGTGGAGTGGATTCTTAATGAATTTCTATTAGTATTTCTTCATCGTGTTCTTGGGTCACGCTTAACTTGGTAATCTAACAGTTTTGGGGTAAAGTGATATAAAATGATAAAAATAGCAATTTAGGGAACAGCGTTTGAAAACCTCGATTTAACCATTTTTTATACTTGAAACCAAGTTTTTAACGAAAGTAAATTCCTCTGAAATATTCAGCAAGGTCCTTTTCAAATATTCCTTCAAGGTAAAATAACCTGTTGTCCTTAAGAATCCCCTTTCATTTGTTTAATCAGGTAAAATTGTATTTTTTTTTCGTAAAACAAAGTCTAGGTTTGCACTAAAATAGAGTGCTGTGATAAACATTGATTTTTATTAGCAATTTGAATTGCTCTTATTTTTCAATCACTTAACTTAAGCTATGAAAATTAGAAGCGTGAAAAAAAGTTATACGGACTTATTACTAAGCAAAATAATTTCACGTCTATTTAAACTTGAAAACATAATATCCCAATTATCCGTAATTATTTAAAGTAACTCTTGTTGTAAATGCAAA